>BKCP01012736.1:983849-1003285 GCA_008636005.1 Striga asiatica
TTTTTTTTTTTTTAAATATTAATTACATTATTTTGTTCTCATGTTTTCTTTAATATATATTCATATTATTATTTGGACTTTGGTGTGTGAATTTATTATAAGTTGAGATAGTTTTATTTTGTAGATAGTTAAAATAAATAAAAAATAAGATATTTAATATTGATTTCTGGGTCCCGACTAGGCGCCGCCTAAGCCCCGATTAGGCGCTCTAGGCGCTAGGCGCTGATAGAACGCCTAGCGACTTTTAATAAATGTACACCACTTGCATGATGCGTGGTTTAATATTTAAAAAACAAAATGTGGGTGCATAAATAAGAAATTATTTAAAAAACTTTTATAGATATAATGAATAGTGGAATAAATATTATTTTTATCACAGTTTAAAATGTTCATTAAAAAGGATTCATAACTCTAGAAACAACAACAATGTATGATTTTATGTGATCAAGAAATACAATATGTTCTTTCCTTAAAATTTTTAAAATTTAATTCTTTAAACATAAAAAAACAAAAAACATACATGTGATATTAAACGGAACATGGTATTTGTCATATTAATTTCTTGATTTTTTTGTTTATAAAATTAAAATAGTTTTCATGTTTTTCAAACAAAATAAAACCATCATTACTATTATACAATTAAACTGTTTTACAAAAAATAATTAAAGTTAATGTAAGCACCCTCTACTTATACTTTGAAAACGTCTTAGTTTTAGAAATAATTTCGAACTTTTCGAAAACAATTTAACTTTTTTTAAAACTGATCTAGAGTACTTACTTAAAACTGCTGCCTTCTTAATTAATTGCTCTTACTTAGGTTTTAAGGACATCTCGATTCTCGAAACCTACTAGCTGTCCAATTCAAGTTAGACAAGCAGAGCATATGTACTTAGTCTATAATTGAAATGAAATACTAAATCTGGAATATCAAAACAACTTTCATCATCAGAGTTATAACATGTTCGGAAAAAATTTTTAGCGAAAGCATAAACTGCCATTCTTTATGATATAGCATATGAAATACAGCTTGAAAAATTAGCTATGGGCTCGACAGGCCGAGCTGACTCAGAACCTTTAGAAGTTTGACAGCGATGATAGCTATCATGCTAACAATCTAGGTGAGCTCGACCGACGTGCAGAGGAATCAGGTGGTCACTGCAAGGAGATTTCAGCTATCGGTACTTTCAATATAAAGAATTTCCTGGAAGTAGCTCGACATAACTGCTGGAAGGATCAGGAGATGTTGGCCGAGCTACCATTGGTAGGGGAGCCGAGGTGGCTTGTCTCCCGTATGAAGATAGGATGTTCGGGGTTTTCGTAAAGGAGTTGTGTGCGGGTATTGGATAACTGATAAAGAGATGGGCCAGGGGAGGACTCTATGACACCTAAAGTCCTATCATGTGAAGACCCTTGGGCCTATATAAGGGACAAGTTCTTTCATCTTTACACAAGAACACACACACGTATAATTTCGATACTCTATCATATCTCCTCGAAACCCCACTCACTTGAGTGTTGGAGTGTCTGCGCCGAGACCACCCCCGATGTGTTTTGCAGGTACCGACGATCAAGAAGAATTAACCCGATTCGAGGAGGGCGGTTAAACGATTTGCGGTTTCGTGGCACAACAAATTGGCGCCGTCTGTAGGGATAGATTCAACTTCTATTCGGAATAGGCGGCTGATTTGTTCTCTAACAATCTTATTTGTTCTCTAAGAATCTTATAGCGATACATGATTTGGAAACGTTGTCAGAAAACCCGAAGAAGAATTTGATGAAGGATTTGGATGAGGCATGGATTCAGAGGGCGTATGGGACAGGCCCGCCACCGGGATGGTCGCAGTCTCTTATTACACCAAAGGAGACGTTGCTGGCGGTGGCTGCAACCTCGACCCCGATCCCAGAAGTTCAGAAGCAAGGGTCAAACCCAGTGCTCGGGAACAAGAGCGACAGGGGAAAAGAGCTTGGTAGTGCAACTAGTGGTGGAATTGGCCCGGTCGGCCAGACTCCTAATGGAGGAGTGGACCAGGTGGGCCCGCCAAATAATCAGCAGATGGTCTTAGTAGGGGGGACAAACCCTCTGGGAAGTCCTTCGACGGCAGCAAGAGATCAAACAATGCGTATGATACGGGCGGAGCTGGACAGGATTATAGCTGAAGTGATACGGCGAGGTCAGAAAGTTGACCGACGAGCTAGTGAGTCACTCAGGCAGCTCGCGCATCAACAGTTGTTCTTGCACCCTCACCAGACGCATCAAACTCATCGACGGAAGAGGGGGGATGAGGATAGTGACAGGTCAGAAACCTATCAGCCCTTGATGGCAGCACAACATGAAGGATTGACCCTAGAAAGACTAGTAAAGCAGATGCGCGAGCTACAGGCCCGGGTAAAAGGAAAGAGGGTGGCAAGGTCGCGTGGCCATCGTTTGCGGAAGAATTGTTAGGGGGAGACCTGCTGAGCAACTTCAGAGAACTGAGCCTAGCGTATGATGGGCTAGCAGATCCTGCTAGGCACTTAAGGTCATTTGATAACATAGCGGTTCTGCACCAATATATCAACGCGGTTAGTTGTCGGGCCTTCCTGACTACTTTGAATGGCTCGACACAAGACTGGTTCCATCAATTGACGCCTGGATCTATTGATAGTTTGGAAAAGTTCAGCTGGTTGTTCTTAAACTAATTTGCAAGCGCAAGAAAGCACGAGAAGACGTATTTTTCACTGATTAACATGCAGCAGAAGGAAGGTGAAGCTCTGCGGCGGTATGTGGTGCGCTATACTAAAGAGTGCGTGAAGGTTCCTACTGCTTCAGAAGAGATCAAAGCTAGAGGGCTTACAGGTGGATTAAATCAAGGAAAGTGCAGGCTAGGTCGTTTGATGTACTATTGGACAGGTGTAGCAAGTATGTTAATATGGACGAGGCTGATGTAGACATCATTCAAAGCGATAAAGGGAAAGCAAGACAGGTAGAAGAAAAGCCAAGACAGTCAGAGCGTCGAGCTTCCCAGAAGGACGTCAAAGCCGATGATCGCTTTAAGGGGCCGAGGTATGAGCACTACAAGCCTCTGAATGCTCAACAGCAGGAGATTTTAGAAGTTATGGAGCAAAGAGGAGAAAACAAATTGCTTGCACCACCGAAGCCCCTGCCTCTACCGCGGAAATCCTCAACAGGGAGGGATAGATATTGCCAATACCACTGTGATTACGACCATTCTACTAACTTTTGCAGGGAATTGAAAGACGAAATTAAGCGGCTCATCAGGGCCGGACATTTAAAGGAGTTCATGATTAGAGACAAGGAGCGCCACGAGGAACGTTCGGGGCAACGTGAGTTGGGCGATAAGCAAAGAAGAACGAATGAACCGGCAGATAGGCCGTCGAAAAGGGTGTAATCCATATGATCGCCGGGGGACCCACTTATGGGAACTCCCATCACGAGCGTAAGAGGACTTATAGAGGAAAGAGTGTTGATGAGGTGGCTGACGTCGAGGTCCAAGCAAGCTCGACCATCCTAAGTTTTGGTACGCAAGATGTGCAGGGCATTGTTGTCCCACATAACGATGCTCTGGTGATTACCCCCGAGAGGCCTAGTTATTATGTTCAAAGAGTTCTTATAGACATCGGGAGCTCGGCGGATATCATTTTTTGTAGTTGTCTGCAGCAAATGGATTTGGAAGTGAAAATAGAACCGGTCCACACCAACTTATACGGTTTTAGTGGAAGCGAAGCTCGACCCATGGGGGAGGTCCAGTAGTGCTGGGAAGGGCCCATGTGAGAAAGGTAAAGATCGTCAGGTTCTTGGTTGTAGATGCAAGCTTGGCTTACAATATCATTTTGCGGAGACCTAGTTTGAACTCCTTCTAGGCAACTGTATGCACGTGGTGTATGAAGCTGAAATTTCTTGTGGGCGACGGTATCGGAGAGGTAATAGGAGACCAACTGCAGTCGCCGATGTTACGAGGTAACGTTGAAGGCGGCAGAGGCGCAGAGCAAAAAGAGGCATGGAGATCAGCCAAAGTCATCACGCCAAGAGAAGAGGCAGGCATTGGGGTTGAGCTCCCAAGATGAATTGATGGAAGTAGATTTAATTAAGGGTGAGCCCGTGAAACACACTATGGTGGGTCGACATATGTATGAAAACGTGAGAGAGGCACTGATATCGCTACTCAGAGAATTTGCTGATGTGTTTGCCTTCTCGGCAGACGACCTCACAGGTATTAGACCAGAAGTTGCGGAGCACAGGCTAAAGTATGATTGCATCGCAAGGATATCATCAAATTCCTCTGGCAGAGGAGGATCGTAAAAGGGTGTGTTTCGTGACATCTAAAGGCATCTACTGTTACGTCTTCATGCCTTTTGAGCTCAAGAATGCGGGTGCCACCTACTAGAGGCTGGTCGACAAGTTTTTTAAAAGCCAGATAGGTCAGAACATTGAGGTTTATGTCGACGATATGCTGGTAAAGAGTAAGAGGCAGATGCTCACGTGGGAGACGTAAGGGAAACATTTGTTACTTTGCGACAGCACGGCATGAAGCTCAACCATGCCAAGTGCAAATTCGGTGTGCGGTCGAGAAATTTTCTAGGGTACTTGGTCACAGGGAAGGGAATTGAAGTGAATCCGAAAAAGGTACGAGCTGTGATAGAAATGCAGGCGCCGAGGAACTTGAAGGAGGTACAGGTTTTGACGGGGCGCCTGGCTGCTCTAAGCAGGTTCATTGCTCAAGCCGTGGAAAAGAGATTTCCTTTCTTTCGAGCCCTGAAGAAGGGATCTCGCGTTGATTGGACATCACAGGCTCAACAGGCCTTTGGTCGGCTAAAGGAGTTCCTAGCCGAGCTTCCCTTATTGACTAAGCCTGAGCTCGGGGACGTCCTAGTTGTATATTTATCGGTTGGGAAGGAGGCCATCAGCTCGGTCTTGCTCAAGGAAGAAGACAAGTCAACATAAACCAATATAATATACTAGACGGATATCGCAGGGGGTGGAACGGCGTAATTCAGAAATCGAGAAAGGGCATTGGCACTCCTTTCCATAGTGCAGAAATTGCGACCTTATTTCTTGGCACACAAGGTTGTCGTACGGACCAATTACCCGTTCGAGGACGTGTTAGGTCGTCCTTCTGCCACGGGAAGGATGGTGAAGTGGGCCGTAGAGCTCGAAGGGTATAGTGTCGAGTTTGAAGTAAGACGAGCAGTAAAAGCATAAGCCCTAGCAGATTTTATACAAGAGTGCACTGTGACAAAAGAAGAAATGTGTTGGATGGTATATATGGATGGGTCATCAGCTGGGGGGCGCCGAGCTAGGTATCCTGGTCATCACGCCTGAAAGGGATTCTCTGGAGTTTGCAGTCAAGTTGAATTTTCGAGTCTCAAATAATGAGGTGGAGTACAAAGCTCTGTTACAAGGGATACAACTCGTTTTAAGGGAAGGATCTCGGCGAGTGGTTTTTAATTCCAATTCTCAGCTCGTGGTGGAGCATGTTAAAGGTGAGTATAAAGCCAAGGAAGAACGGATGAGGAAATACGTGGCCGAGGTGAGACTGCTATTGGAAGGATTCGAGTCATGGGAGCTCGTGCAAGTACCTGGTTCGAAAAATGGTCGAGTTGAAATCCTATCAAAAGTAGCTGCAACACTAGTGGATTGCAAATCACGATCAGTTATCTTGATGGAGTCGAAAGGGAGTGCTTTGGATCAAATTCTGAAGATAGACGAGCGAGAAGACTGAAGGTCGCCCCTCATAAAATGGTTGCCGGAGCCAATGGCAAGAGAAGACGTTAGGAGCGATCTGGTCGGTAGATGAGCTATGAGGTTCTACTTGCATGACAGGCTGCTGTACAGAAGGTCCTATACCAGGCCACACCTAAGGTGTGTGTCGGAGAAAGAAGGTATGTATGTATTGAAGGAAGTTCATGAGAGATGCTGTGGAGATCATGTGAAAGCTAGGTCCTTGGTTGGAAGTTCGTGGGGCCCTTGCCCATGGCGAGGGGCCAACGCAAGTTTTTGGTGGTCGTGGTGGATAATTTTTCAAAGTGGATTGAAGCAGAGCCTTTAGCCAAGATTACCGAGGAGAAAGTTACTAAGTTTTTATTCGTAAACATTTGCTGTCGATATGGCATTCCGCGAGTACTCATATCGGATAATTGAACTCAGTTAAGAGTTCGGCGGGTGATGAGCTGGTGTGAGGATATGGGGATTAAACATAAGTTTTCTTCGGTCGCCCATCTAGGGGAAAATGGGCAGGCTGAGGTGGCGAATAGGTCGATCTTGAGTAGGATAAAAGCTAGGCTGGATAAGGCTTTGGGGTCATGGGTTAACGAGCTGGATTCGGTTCTTTGGGTATATAGGACAACACTAAGGGCTTCGACGGGGGAATTGCCGTGCGGTTTGGTCTACGGAATGGAGGCGGTTATTCCAATTGAAGTTGAACTCAACTCGATAAGAGTTGATGCGTATGATTACGAGGAGAACACAATGCGGCAGCGTGAGGCACTCGACATAGTCGACGAGCTGCGAGACCGGGATAGGGTGAGGACTGCAGCTTATAAGCAACGAATGAGGGTGGCATATGACAAGTCGGTTAGAGTTCGGTGTTTCTAGGTGGGGGACTTGGTTTGGCAACAGGCTGATGCCCTCAAGCATGTTGGTAAGTTGGAACCTAATTGGGAGGGGCCATACAAAGTAGAGAGAGTCTTGACAGGTGGAGCTTATGAGTTAAGTGATATGGAAGGACGGTTGCTGAGCCGGCCTTGTAATATACTACATTTAAAGAAGTATTATGTCTAGCTGGGGAATTAGAATTGTCGCGTTTTATATATTCCTTGTAAATAAAGCAAATGAACATTTTGCAAGATTTTATGATATAAGACACATTGCCTAACATGTGAGAACGATGTTGTTTTATAGGCGCAAGCTTTTAGGCGTTGAAGTTTGTTAAGGGCGAAAGCCTATTTATAGACGCAAGCTTTTAGAGCTTGGTGTTGAAGTTTGTTAAGTGCGAAAGCCTGTTTATAGATGCAAGCTTTTAGAGCTCGGCGTTGAAGTTTGTTAAGGGCGAAAGCCTGTGTATAGACGCAAGCTTTTAGAGCTTGGCGTTGAAGTTTGTTAAGGGTAAAAGCCTGTTTATATATGCAAGCTTTTAGAGCTCGGCGTTGAAGTTGAAAGCATAAGCCATCAATGTAATCGTAAACTTTAAGGGCTCGGCAATGTTTGTTAAGGGCGAAAGCCTGTCATATAATTATACTTTTAGTGCTCGGCAATGTTTGTTAAGGGTGAAAGCCTGATGTAATCACAAGCTTTTAGAGCTCGACGATGTTTGTTAAGGGCAAAAGCCTATTTAAAAAACGCACGTTAAGAGTTCGTCGTTAAAGTAAGGGGTGAGTGAATAAATGCGCCTTTAAGCTCGGTGGTGTTGGTTAGGGGCGAAACACTTATTGAAAATCGTCATTAGACTAGCCTGTTCAGCTGATCTTATTTCAAGATGCAATCTTGTCGGTTGGGTGATGTTTAGGCTTTGAAGATTGTTATATATGATCGCGCAAAATTGCTAAAGACGACGTGCAAGATAGTATTGATAGTTGGAACGGGAAAATAGAAATTTCATTAATAAAGGCCTACGGCCCGGCATTCAAAATATTTAAACGATTAAAATCAAGCTTTGGATGACGACGACCCCTCCTCGTCATCGACCAGCCCGGCCTTGGCCTTGGCCACATCAAGCACCGGCTCCCACCAAGGGAAGTCGGTGGGCTGCGATCTGTCCTCGTTCCAGCCTGGGGGTCAGGGATGCCGGGGATCATAGCGGCCTTGTCAACGTAGCCCGTAAATCCCTGGGCTTAGGCCTGGGAAAAGGTGCGAGCCACCCCTTCTTTGAAGTACTGGAGACAGGCAGAGACGAGCTTGCTGAGGTAGTAGGTTGAGTGGTCGTAATACTTCAACAGCTTGACCATGTAATGCACCAGAAAGCGAGCCCCATTAATTGAGGAGAAGAAGGAGACCTCTCCGTCCTCACATGCGTTGATGACACATTGGTCCACAATCAATTTAAGGGACCCCAGCTCGACCTCCTTCGTGGCTAGCTTCTCTTTGAGGTCAGCCGCCTCCATCTCTTGGGACTTGAGCTGGGCAATTTGCTGGTCCAGCTCCTTCTTCTGGCGGTCGAATGCGTCCCTCAGGCTGGCCAGCTCGGCCTGAGTGTTGTTGAGGTCGTCTTGAAGGGTGTCCACCTCCGAAGTGCCTTCTTTCTGCTCGTGCAGAATAGGGGTAAGATCTGCCAAAGCCTATAAGAGGGTGAGGAGTCATTATCGTTTGATAAAACGTATACATAGAATGTGTAGCGAGTTCTACCTTCACCAAGTTGTAGCAAGTGATGGAGGCTCAGGTTTGGTTATCTTCCAAGCGGATGGTTTCCCCTTCTAGGAAGATAAAGAGGAGGTAGGCGGCGGCTGTTTCGATGTCGGGGTTGCACGCAAACGCTTGCGGCATCTTCAGGACATTTTTGGGGCAGGCCTCCTCTGGGCCAGCCGATTTGGCCTTTTTGGTAGGCTTACCATCAGCCTTCGAGCTCGTGCGTTTGGACGGCTTCGGCGGCTTATGAGAGGTCTGCTCGGTTGTGGCACTCTTCTCGGTCCCATGAGTCGTCTTGTTAGCAGTAGGAGTCGACTGGTCGGCAAGGGTAGTGGTCGAGCCAATGACCTGGGTTGTGGGCCTAGTTAGCTGCGCCGGTGTCGCGACTGATGCAGGGGCGGCGAGAGCCGAGCTGAATGCGGCTTCTGCAGGATAAAAGAAAGATTAGTTAGCATAAGATGTGAGTAAAAATAGCGCAGATCATCGAAGTGGGCACCCACCGACATCCTCCACGGCCTCGCCCGGGCAGTTGGATAAGTTAAAATGTTTTAGAAGATGAGCATCGGAGGTTATCGACTCTACTTGTAGTGCCCGTTCGTTCCATTGAGCGATGAAAGCATCATATGCAGCGTTGGGTCGGGGGTTAGAACGTTGAGTGGGGAGCTCGTGGATCCACTCAGGGGCGAAGTTAAAGGTGTTTGGCGGGGGGCGGATATAGTAGAACTTATTCTTCCAATTGTGAATTTATTATTTTGGCTGGCTGAGGAAACGGACGTTGTGACGAGTGGAGAGGTAGTACGACGTACCTAAAGGTTTCATCCAAAGGAAGTAAAAGCCGAGCTCTGGGTCTAGCCAACCTAGTCTAGCTCGGCATATCATTATATGGCGAAAAGTGGTTTATGGTAGGTGATATAGCTTGCTAAGTTCCACTAGGTCGGCCCAGAGAGGGAATTTGAGCCCGGCGGCGGCCTGGTCAAGAAAAAAGGTGTAGAAGACCGGCGGAGGATTGGTGTAAGTATTTCCGGAGCGAGGAATCTTGAGGGTCCATCCTCGGGGGAGCTCGACTTCCTCAAAAATCTTAAGTATCCTATCGGTGGAGTATGAGGAGAGAGGATTAGGTTGGGAGGACCTAACGGTGTGAACAACAGATTTGTCTTTGTTAGTTCCGGTAGCCGACGATGGAGTCGTAATCCCCGACGATGCTATAATTACCGATGGCTCGCCCTGAGGTTCTGAGTTTGAAGGGAAATGTGAGTTCGAGTTAGTTGTAGGGTAGTTTTCTAATGGTGATTAGGTAAGTGGTATCATAAATTAATAAACTACTAAGTGTTCATAAGAATACGCGTAAATCAAGTCTGAAGAATGAAACGAGGGCGCTTACCGAAAAAAGACATGATTGAAAGGGATAGTGTAATGCCCCGTTTGATTATGGAATATTTGGGAATTATATATCATTATTATTATTATTATTGAATGTCTAATATTATTTATTTTTTAAATTGCGATTAAATACCTAATTAACTAAATATTATTATTTGATTAATTGTAATTAATCTCATAAATGTGTATTTGTACTATTATTAATATTATTATTTTTAAATTAATTTGTGTGTATTATAAAAATATAAGTAAAACCCGGTTTATAAATTTAAATTGTTGAGCCCGAGTAAAACCGAAATCCCGAAACGTTGGCGAACCGGACCGCGAACTTAAACCTGCGCTCAACCTATGAGCCCGACCCAGTTATTTCCAACCCAACCCGAACTGTGTGTGTGTGTGTGGGTTTCTTTTGAATCAAGACTTGATAACCCTAGGCCTTATATATTTTCTCTCGTTCGCTCAAAGATCAGAAATCAACCGCATTTTTTTTTCTTTCCTTCGGCAAACCCTCGCTCACCCCCAATAAAAAATCTATCCCCCTCATCACTCGTCTTTTCCTCTCGCTCGGGAAAGAGAAAACTCGCCACCATCTCCCTTTTCTCTCGCTGTTCAACTCACCTCCATATCCGATTCCCTCGCCGATGAACCCTTCCCCGCGTGAAAATTCGATCGCGCCATCACCATCCTCTTGTCGCCGCTGCAACCCCTCTCCGGCGTGAAACCCATCGCGAGTCCCTGCTCCTCCGGCTCCTTCACCGTGAACCAGCGATCCCAGTCGCGCCGCGACACCACAGCAGCAACCACAGCCACGCCGCTGCTCCTCTTGCGATCACCGGAGAGACTTCATCAATCGCTGTCTCCGCTCGCGAGTCCTCCGCAGCGACAGCGGCATCACCGGCGAGTTCATCCTTCGCCGCGCAGCACCTCCCGACTGCCGCTGCTCCGTCTCTGACGCGCACTCAGGCCGCCGCGAGCAGCCGACCCTCAGCCGCTACTCCCCCTCGCGAGCCGCGTGTTGCTGTTCGAGCCATCAACACTCGTTTGTCCCGTTTTTCGAGCATATTCCCGAGAACGGTACAAGGCTCGAATTGCCCCGTCGTTAAATCTTATGTACCATTTATGTTATGCGATTATTTGATGTGTTGAACGTGATTTACGAATATCTATATATGACTTACAATTTATGTGTTTGTAATTGGTTCAATATATATATTATTGTGTAGACGAGCTCTTCAATTTTGAGAAATCGGACGAGACCTAGTCATTCATGTTTAAGTTGATGTGGAATGGAACATTTTATGATCCTTGGTCTTATGGTGAAGACCTCGGACGATTTCACCGTAAATCGAGTCTTTGATAAATTGTCGAAATTGTTTTGTGGCTATTTTTGTATTAAATTCACTATAAATTGTATACTGCTCGGATTGAAGGGAAATTTTGTGAGTAAGACTCACTGATGAATGTGCAGCTCGTGTAAAAAATTCATAATTTTTCATGGCCTGTAGCTAATTTAATTAATTAAAATGATTTCTGGTCAGATTCATATTAAATGCAAAATACATTGTGTAGTTCTCCAAATTGGATGAAATTCGAGTATGTTCTGTCTATGGCATGTTGTCTTGCTGTGTAAAATTTTCATAATTTTTGGACTCTGTTAGCTTAGGTAAATAATTTATTTATATATTCTTCTAAAAGTTATTTTAATTATGAAAAATTAGTCAGTTGCTGAAAAATTCCGATATTTGGCTTAAGTACTTGTTTTATGTGGTGTTTCATGCTGTTTAAAGATTAGAATTTTAAGAGTTCAAATTGGATCGGTTTTAATTAAAATTTGAAAACTGCAAGATGTTGTATGAATTTTTAAAATTCGTGTAGTTGATGTCAAGGGCTAAAATTTTTACATTTTGTCAATCACATGTTGTAGTTTATGGTGTTAAAATTTCAACTCCTGATTCATTCATTAGGACTGAATATGAATTTATGTTTGTTTTGCTGTTTACTTGTATGAGTTTTAATAAATCGTGTATAATGAGTTTGGGGCTAAAACTTGGTGGTTTTTCTAAGTACTGGGAGGTGAATTTTGTGTTAAAATTTCAGAGGCTAGTTCATAGGGAAACCTGACCAACTTGTTTATGTGGTTATTGGCTAGTGTTTTCAAAATATGATTATTGTGTTAAAAACTGTAAATCGACTCGCCTTCTGTTTCTTTGTGTGTTTGACTTGGTCAATCTTTGATTGAGATTATGTAAACTCCCATGTGTAATTGGTTGAGTCTTACTGTCGAGTCCAAGTGTTCCAACGTCCACAGGACTTCACGAACAACTTAGTCGAATCAAGTTCGACTAAGTATGATTGTGTTTTCCTTTTTAGGTCAAGATAGATGTTGATTGTAGCATCTTGACTTAATGTAGGTGTTTGAGGAGTCAAGCCTCGACCTACATCCTTTCTGATTTTGCTATCATCAATCTGAACTACCAGGTGGGATGTTATTCTAAAATTTGATATGCCGTAAATGTTAGTAATGTATAATTTGTGGTATGATCAATGTATGCATGTGAACCATGTAGCCTTCGATGTGAGCTGTACCGGCCGTCGAATGGTTATCCCTGTAGCTATAGAACATACCCGTAGGGTAGTCTCCTTTTGTGAGCCGTAAGACCAGGGCTCAGGTCCCTAGGCTGGAGAACCTCGTTTGTAAGACCAAGGCGAGGCCTTGGCCGGCGGGGTGGTTTTACTCCTACTGGCTGGACACTCGTTGTAATACCAGAAGTCTAGGGCCATGGCTTTCGATATATCGTCGGCAGTAGTCTATGCGTAGGTGTGCACATGAGTCTTATTATTGATATTATTGATGGGAGATTGGGATAATTAATTGATTCGTATACATGCTGCGACCATACCTGACTTATTTATGATTATTGTATATATATATTGATTAACGTTTACTGCATAGTGGTGAGCACTACTTTTTCCACATGTGCTCATCCCACCTGAAATTAACGTTTCAGGTTAAGTGAGACAGGTACGACGGCGGAGCAGAGCGAGTGGTGGTCGGTCTATAAGACCGGTCTTATTATTTGTTTTGCTTCCGCGTCATGAACTTGGAATATTATTGCATTTATGGTTTTCGGATTTTATGATTTGAATAATGTTAAGGAGATGCTCCTTAGATGCTATGATTATTGTTGGAACACGGTTTGGGTGAATGTTGAACTTTTGAAAACCCGTTTTGGGAGTTGAAGTTATATTGATGATTGATGTTGAAAATGAGTAACGCCATTAATATGTTTGAAATAAATTTTGAAAAATTTAATCTGATTTTCTGGAAAGTTCGGAATTTCTTTAAAATCAAAGTGGGGCGTTACAGATAGTGATCGTTGTTTGCATCGTAAATTCGCCGGAAGTTGCTGAAAAGATGAAGTTCGAAATTTGCAAGTATATAAATGCAGAGGTAAAAGGGGATTTGCGGGTGATCTCTGGTATTTATACAAGGACGAATGCAGAAGGGCATGGAAAAGGTCGGCCAATCATGGGCGTATAATCTAAAAGCTCATCTATGGTTCAGGTAAGTGGCATGTGCCCAAAGGGTTAGTAGATGAGAGGTCGGCCTATCGCAACCGTTGATTATGATATGAGTGACGTCATGATTGGGATTATGTAAATATTCATCATAATGCTCGGGTAAAGTAATGATATGCGTCTAGAATTATGACATGCGACGTTTCAGATTTGATGGGAATGGATTGATAAAGAAAGTCACCTGCAGCTCAAGCGTAAACAGGGGCGTGAATCACACTTGCCTACATAAAAACATTTTTCTGGCCGACCTGAGGGAGCTCGTCCCGAAAAGTGGGGTGGCTAGATGATATAGCATATGAAATACGGCTTGAACAATAATCGCTATGGGCTCGACCGATCGAGCTGACTCAGAACCGTCAATAGTTTAACAACGATGATAGTGTTGGGATCTGTGAGGATATCGTTATGTACAAGTCACGAATTCAATAGCAAACATAAACCTATGCGCAGCGGATCTAAAGGTTTGACGTAGAGAACTTACGGCTTAAAATTTATGTAGATCTGGTTGACCACGAACGGTTGACCGCAATTGATTGACCGCAAATCACGTCTTGGGTTGCCCGAACAAGATCAGATCAAAACCAGATCAAACGGATGCAAACGGATCAAAATGAAACTAATGCGGCGGTTCCGATCGTCATCCGGCGGTGTCCTCGATGCTGCTTGTTGCGATTGAGAGTGTAGGTAAGTTCTCTATCTTGATCTGGTTTAGTCTGGCGGAATTGGATTTTGGTGAGTTTGGGGGTTAGGGTTCAAATTGGGGCTCCGAGATTTCTCCGACGGGGTCGTCTGAAAGGGCTTGATTCGGCCCGTTTGGGTGTAGTGGTTCTGAGTATTGGTGTGGGATTGGGTCGCTTAGCTGGGGCTCGGCTCCGGCTAGGTAGTGGGCAGATGTGGCGAGAGGGAGTCTGTGCGTCTGTGGCTGTGGATGAGGGTCGGCGGTGGTTGGGTGGGGCTTTGGTGGCTGCTGTGTGTCTCATGTGGTGGTCGCCGGAGTTGGAGTTCGGGCAGGTAGCTGCTATCCTGGGGCAGCTCATCTTGGGTTGCGTGGGATCCGATATTCTCGACCAGGGCTAGTGGTGTTAGCCTAATTCGGGTTTTGCTGGTTGGGGTGGCTGGGTCTGTTCTCCTCGGTCAGTGGGTGATGTCCTTTGGTTGGGTTCGGGGGCGGGGCCCTGCCTCTTGTTAGGCCTGCGGCAGTTTCGGGGGTTGGGGCTTGGCTAGGGACCTATCCTGTGGTCAGTTGTAGCTGCTTCTTCGGCTTAGTTGTTTCTCCGGGAGAGGGTCGTTTTATTTTGTTTAGTGTGTTCGTCATGTGTATTCCTTTAGGTTTGATGTCGTTTTCTTTTGTTCAGTGTGTTTGTTTGTCTTTGTTTTGGAAATGAATATAGGCTAGGCATTGTGCAGTGGCTCTGTTATTTATTCTCCTTTATTTTCGCTTGTGGAGTTCTCTAGGCCGTCATGTGCGTGTCCTCTCAGTTTGCTATTCCTGTTCCTTTCTAGGCGTGTTTTTGGTTTGGGCCGTTGGCCCCTGTCTCATTACCCTGTTGGGGTCTTAGATTTTACCCTGTTGGGGTCGTGTAATTTGTTCTCTTTGCACTTTTGTGCTTTTTATAGTACTTCTATCGTTTCGGAAAAAAAAAAAAAAAGAGAACGCAGTAATTAACCGAGGCCTAGTTCATTTACGACGATCAGTATAAAATGAACTTCTCCTCTCTGGGATCCTGTTCAATACATAAATGTACTAGTGCCACTAATCAGTCAAGACAAACTGTACAGTTGACACTACAACCGTTCGGATGGGGTGTTCATGTCCATCTAGGTTGTGAACAACTATTCTTGTTCGCAAGTGACTGATAGAGTGATCTTCGGTTCGCCCGATGACGACCCACCCTATCTAAGTACAGAACAACAGAACGTATAACTTGTTCAATCTAACATGATTCTCATTCATAAAGGATAAATGTATAATAACATGCAAAGCTCTCTCACTTATACTTAAAGCTTTCGCTTTTACAGTATAGTCCTATCAATCCGTTATTCTAAAAGACTTATGTCGATCCTATTGCCATGCTCATGACTCCCATTCCTTCCACGTGTTTGACAAAGACCTTCCCCGGCAAACTCTTCGTGAAAGGATCAGCTAGGTTGTCCTCTGACGCAATCTTGGCAACATCAATGTCTCCTCTACCAACGATTTCCCGAATCAGATGGTATTTGCGCTATATGTGTTTGCTTACCCTGTGGGCACGAGGTTCTTTTGAGTTCGCTACTGCTCCACTGTTATCACAGTAAACGGTGATACCACGTGACAAACTCGGTATAACCTCTAAGTCCACTAAGAAGTTCCTGAGCCAAACAGCCTCTTTCGCTGCCTGTGAGACTGCTATGTACTCGGCTTCCATGGTGGAGTCTGCCACGCATTTCTTCTTAGCACTCCTCCATAAAATGGCTCCACTTCCCAAGGTAAACACATAACCTGAGGTTGACTTACTTTCATCCCTATCTGACTGGAAATCAGAATCACTGTAACCCAGAGGTAACAAGCTACCTGCACGGTAAACTAACATGTACTCCTTAGTCCTTCTCAGGTACTTGAGTATATGCTTCACCGCAGACCAATGTTACCATCCTGGATTACTTTGATATCTAGCTACTATGCCAACGGCGTAGCTAATATCTGGCCTAGTGCACAACATTGCATACATGAGATTTCCTACTGCCGAAGAATAAGGAATTATCTTCATCTCCTCTATCTCCTTAGACGTCTTAGGAGACATATCCTTAGATAGAGGTATTCCATGTCTGAAAGGTAACATACCTTTCTTGGAATCCTGCATGTTGAATCTGGCCAAGACAATATCTATGTATGAAGACTGGGATAAGCACAACATTCTCTTCTTACGGTCTCTAATGAGCCTAATACCAAGAATGTGTCCTGCTTCACCTATGTCCTTCATATCAAACAGCTTAGACAACCACACCTTTACGTCTGACAACTCCTTCTTACTATTTCCATTAAGCAGTATGTCATCTACGTAAAGCACAAGAAACACCACCACGCTCCCACTGATTTTCTTGTAAACACAGTGCTCATCCGGACATTGAGTGAACCCGTACGACTGGATCACCTCATCAAAACGGATGTTCCAAGATCTCGAAGCTTGCTTCAGTCCATAAATAGACCGATTAAGCTTACACACTAGATGCTCACGACCTTCAGCAAAGAATCCCTCTGGTTGCTGCATATAGATGTCTTCCTGCAGGTTTCCATTAAGGAAAGTTTTCTTGACATCCATCTGCCAGACCTCATAGTCCATATGAGCGGCTACAGCCAAGAGAATCCGAATGGACTTAAGTATAGCTACTGGAGAAAAGGTCTCATCATAATCAATACCCTCGATCTGGGTATAACCTTTCGCAACAAGCCTAGCTTTAAAGGTTTGTACCTTTCCATCCGATCCTCTCTTTCTCTTATAGATCCACTTACATCCAATGGGTCGTAACCCATCGGGTGGTTCTACAAGATCCTAGACCTGATTGGAGTCCATTGACCCCATTTCAGCTTTCATTGCAACATTCCATGAATCTGCATATTTATCTTGGAGTGCCTCATCGTAAGTTCTTGGGTACGATTCTAGGCCTCCTGGAACTGAGTCCGATGACTCTCCAAGACCTATCCATCGGTCGGGTAAATGAGAAACCCTCCCATTGCGACAAGGCATTGTCTGCACTGGTACACTCTCAGTGTGCCGTGTTGCAGTATTATCTGATGTATCTACTTGCGCACTCGGTGGGGAACCATCGATTTCACCCCTTAACTCCTCTAAGACTAGTCTACTCGCGGGCTTATGATTCATAATATAGTCTTCTTACAAGAATCTAGCGTTCGTCGAAACGATCACCTTCTGATCCTCAGGACTATAAAATAATCCACCTTTCGTTCCCTTGGGATAGCCTACGAAAACTCGTGCTTCCGAACATTTCTCCAACTTGCCAAGTTCCTGCACTAACACGTGTGCAGGACTACCCCAAACTCGAAACTGTGAGAAACTGGGCTTGCGCCCTTTCCACATCTCATAAGGGGTGGTGTCAACTGACTTCGATGGAACCATGTTCAGAATATACGATGCTGTTTCCAATCCCAAACCCCAGGACGAATCTGGTAACCTCGAATAACTCATCATAGACCTAACCATCTTCATAAGAGTCCTATCTCTCGCTCTGCAACCCCATTCTGCTGGGGCGTGTCGGGTGCAGTCAGTTGGGATTCAATCCCAGCTTTTGATAAGTATGTCCTGAACTCTCCAAAGAGGTATTCGCCACCTTGATCAGAACGAAGTGACTTGATACATTTACCATGAAGCTTCTCCACAACTGCCCGATACTCCTTGAATTTCTCAAAGCATTCAGACTTGCGGTGCAACAAATAAACGTACCCAAATCTCGAGTAATCATATATGAAAGACACATAGTACTCGAAACCTCCTCTAGCCTGGATCGACATAGGACCACACATGTAATGCCCCAAATAAGAAATAATATTAAGAACGGTTTCACTGCTCGACTATAAGTGAAATCCGTAATTTTCAGAAATTTCCCGAGTTATATTTATTATGCTAAGTGCTCAATATGATAAACTATTCTTTGGAATAATCCTATCTCAAGTTAGGTTAAGATTAATCCATTAATTTGGGTTGCTAAGTTATAGCTATTAGATTCGAGAAATTATCAACTCCGAACCATTGTTTGGTTCCGAGTCATTTTCTAGAAATTTTCCGAGGCTAGCCAAGTCTTGGTATTTTTATACTTAGAATAATTTCTAAGTGTGTGGGAATACCAAAGTTCAAGCCTTGGACATTTTAAAAACCGAGCCATAGTCCATACCCGAGCCGCTCGTGCTTGTCCCGAGCCCCGCGCCCTTAGCCGCGCCCAACCAAGCCTAATCGAGCCCAAGGCTTGTCCTAGCCATAACACATTAGTCCTAATATTTTTTCTAAGTATGGGAGACACCATGGAAGCCTTAACAAGTGAGGAGCTAGGCCCAAGACCCCATTTCCGCGTGCAGCCTACTTTCCGCGCCAGCCAGCAGCCCACGAGCGCCCAGGCCCAGTGCCGCGCCCGTGCCCAGTGCCCAACGCTGGCAGGGCGACAGCCCATCTTCTTCGGCCCAAAATGGAAAAGTTTCGGCCCACTTTCACCCAAGACCCCTTCATGCATGTACTATACACTTAATAAGGATTAGTTTAAGCTAATATGGCCCTAAGCAAATGATTAGCAAAGTCCCAAGTAGTGGACATTATTTTAATGTGAGTGCATGTGGGCTAGTGAATATTTTAATGCCTTGGGAAGTCCCTTGTCCCCCACCCTCGTGCCAGAGCTGCCCCCTCAGTTGTTTATGCTCTGAAAACCACCCATAATGTGCACTAAAACGTGCAAAGTCAGGTCAAATGCATGCCAAGACAATGGCCCTAAGTTTCATGCGCATGTGGTGCCATTTCCCACTTATTTTGTCTCCCACCACTTAGCCTTGTAAGCTCCGCCCCTCAGCTTATTTAAGGACCCTTCCTCAGCCCCTTTGAAGACCTTTGACACCCTAAAGCTCGAGCAAATACTTAGCCCTAAGTCAGAAAAGTCGAGAAGCCCTTACCTGCCACTGCCGCGCGTCCAGCAGCCCGGGGAAAGAGGAGAGCGAGGTTCAGCCACCTACAAGCAAAATCTCTCGAGGCTTAGCATATTCTAAGTGTTACTTAGATTTTTCTAAGTCTTTTGGAAGAGAAAGGCCCGTGCAAAACGCATCCTAAGTCCAACCAAATCCCTAAAGCCGCGCCTAGCCACCATTTGAGCCCTAGCTTTCATTCTCCATTTCCAGCCAAGGTAAGCTCGTGCTTCTTGAGTTATTTAGCCATATTATGATATAATATGATTTATCATGAAGTAAAACCGAGCCATGCATGAGTTTATAAGCATGTTTCGAATTTAATGAATTAATAGCCTTAAAAATGAAATTTTAGTAGCAAGCATGTTAAAGTCGAGATTATTAGCTAAATCACCCTTAAATATCATGTCATTGATGGTGTAAAAATTTGAATGTAAATGGAGTTCATTACCTTGGTCAAATCATTCATGAAAATATGCT
>BKCP01012736.1:1018284-1029315 GCA_008636005.1 Striga asiatica
GAGAGAAGAGAGCTCGTCGTTCGCTGAGAAGGGAGTCGCCGGGAAGCACCTCGCAGGGTTGCTGCTGCGCGAACAGGAAACTTGTCGGAGGTGGAGCATCTGGTCGCGGCGGAGGGCTCATGGCGGCGCTGCGAATTGCCGGAGAAGGAACATGCGAAGGTTGATGGCGGGATGTTCTGATGTGAGAGAGAAGAAAAACGAGTGGCAGCGGGATTTGGGTTCTGAGCGAGAGAGAACGAGAAGACGACGGGAATTTGTGTGCGAGAGAAGAGATTTCTGATCGATCCAGAATAAGGGGCAGATAATGAAAAGTTGCGCGATTCCTTCTGTCCTGTCGTGTGAGGGAGAGATAGCAGTTATCATGAGCTAGGGTTTAAAGATCTTGTCAAAGAAAACGCACACACACGCACAAGGAGAAACCGGGTCGGGCCAAAACTCTTTAAGCTATTTGGGCCCCAATTGTACAATAAAGTGGGCCGGGAATATACGGGCTTAAATGGACCGATAGTACTTGGACAAAAAGGCCAGAATATTTAGCTCCTTTGGGCTGAAAAATAATAAGGCTCGATTCTGGGTTCTCGGGCTCGATTTATTCCGACAATAAAACTGGCTCGGTTGATCCCACGACAATTAATATAAAATTTGGATAATATTTATATATATAATACACACAGTAATTAAGTAACAATAATAAACATTTAGGCATTTAAAGATAATTAGGCATCTAATAATAATAATAATAATAATAATAATAATAATAACAATAATAATAATAACGAACAATAGGTAATAATAATATTAATAAATAATAATAAATAATCCTAAAATTATCCATAAATAAACGGGGCGCCACACAATCTTTACTTAATACTCCAGTCTTTGTTCTATTCGATACCGGGGCGACGCATTCGTTCGTCTCGACCAAGTGTTTATCAGCCTTAGGGGCCCAGGGAGTGAGTACTGTCGACCCCCTCGAGATCAGCCTCGCATCGGAGAGGAAGATAGTTACGAGTTCCCTGGCCAAGAACCTTAGCATTGATATTGGAGGCCAAACCCTAGTCGTAGACGCGTTTGTGATTGACATGAATGACTTTGACCTGATTCTTGGCATGGATTGGTTGTCGAGATACCGCGCAGACATCCGTTGTCGTGACCGGGAGGTGACGCTGCACTTATCCGAGAGATATCGCATCACGTTCTTCAGGACGAAGTCTCAAACCCTACCGCGCGTTATTTCCATGGCGAAGGCGACGAAGTACATGCAAAGATGGAACTGTCAGGGATTTCTTGTCAATATCGTTGGGGAGTCTTCGAAGAAGCTGTCTCCCGGAGATATTCCCATTGTTCGAGAGTTTGTGGACGTTTTTCCCGAGCAGCTCCTGGGAGGACCACCTAACCGCCAGGTGGAGTTCACTATCGACTTGTTCCCAGGAGCAGGACCAGTGTCGAAAGCGTCGTATCGCATGGCGCCGAAAGAGCTTCAGGAGTTGAAGGCTCAGATTCAGGAGCTTTTGAGTCTCGATCTTATCCGACCGAGCGTTTCACTGTGGGGAGCGCCTGTCCTCTTTGTCAAGAAAAAGGATGGGTCGATGAGAATGTGCATCGACTACCGGGATTTGAACCGGTTGACGGTGAAGAACAAGTATCCGCTTCCCAGAATTGAGGATTTATTCGATCAGCTGAGGGGAGCCAGTGTATTTTCCAAGATCGATCTCCGCTCTGGTTACCATCAGCTGAAGGTTAGAGAGGCCGATGTGGCCAAGACCGCTTTCAGAACTAGATACGGTTATTATGAGTTCGTCGTGATGCCGTTTGGCTTGAGCAATGCGCCAGCGGTATTCATGGATCTCATGAACCGTGTCTTCCATCCATTCCTGGACCAGTTTGTCATCGTCTTCATTGATGACATTTTGGTCTATTCCCGCAGTCCAGAGCAGCACGAGGAGCACTTGAGGACAATTTTGGAGACACTTCGACGGGAGAAGTTGTACGCCAGGTTCTCCAAATGCGAATTTTGGCTCGATAGAGTGGCTTTTCTAGGCCACATCGTGACATCCAGAGGGATTGAGGTAGACCCGAGCAAGATTGAAGCAGTTCGAAACTGGTTGACACCGAGAAATGCCACCGAGGTTCGGAGTTTTCTCGGTTTGGCAGGCTATTATAGACGCTTCATCGAGGGTTTTTCGAAGATTGCCCTACCCTTGTCTCGTTTGACGAGGAAATCGGTGAAGTTTGAGTGGGATAGTCGTTGTGAGTCGAGCTTCCAGGAGCTCAAAGCGAGGCTTACGACGGCCCCAGTGTTGACTATTCCGGACCCTGCACAGGGTTTCACTATCTATATTGACGTCTCGAAGCAGTGTCTAGGCTGTGTTTTGATGCAAGACAACATGGTTGTGGCTTATGCTTCCCGTCAGCTAAAGCCGCACGAGGTGAACTACCCGACTCACGATCTTGAGTTGGCAGCAGTGGTTCACGCCCTGAAGATTTGGAGACACTATTTGTACGGGGGACATTGCGAGATTTACACCGACCACAAGAGCCTACAATATATCTTCACGCAGAAGGAGCTCAACATGCGCCAGCGGCGATGGTTCGAGCTAGTCAAAGATTATGACTGTACCATTAACTACCATCCGGGCAAGGCGAACGTAGTTGCCGACGCTCTCAGTCGGAAGGGAAAGGGCGAACTGACCTGTATGATCACTCAGTAGCGGCAGTTGATTCATAAGTTCGCTCGGATGCAGCTAGAAGTGGTCGAATCACCTTCTAAGTTGCCAGTTGTGGGAAGTATTCGAGCGATGAGAATGTGGCCCACGTTACGAGATAGGATCCGGAGGGATCAAGCCTTCGACAAGTTCATTCGCTCGATGGGGGCGAAGATTCATGCCGGAGGAGTTGAGGGTTTCTACCGAGGCGCATATGGTGCCTTGGAGTACAAGGGCAGAATAGTTGTGCCGAATGTCGAGGCCCTGAAGAAGGAGATCTTGACAGAGGCGCATAGTGCTCCATACTTGGCGCATCCCGGTAGCACCAAGATGTATCACGACCTGAAAAGGTCATTCTGGTGGAAGGGGATGAAGAGAGACGTCGCCGAGTTTGTAGAGAAGTTCTTGATATGCCAGCAGGTGAAAGCCGAGCGCAAGGTTCCACCGGGTCTCTTACAGCCTTTAGAGATCCCGCAGTGGAAGTGGAAGAAGCTGACCCTGGACTTTGTCACGGGATTGTCGATGTCGGCCAAGCACCACGACGCAGTATGGGTAGTAGTGGTTCGACTGACGAAGTCGGCCCACTTTATGTCCATCAGAATGGACCTGTCCATGGAGCAGCTAGCTGAGACGTACCTCCAGGGAATCGTTCGACTCCACGGCGTTCTTGCCGAGATTATATCAGATCGAGATCCCAGGTTCACAGGCCATTTTTTGGAGAGTCTGAACGAGTCCATGGGGACAAAGTTGAAGTTTAGCTCCGCATATCACCCACAGACCGAAGGACAGTCGGAACGGACCATTCAGACGCTTGAAGACATGCTTCGAGCTTGTGTTCTAGAGCGTGGTGGTTCGTGGGAGGATTTATTACCCACTGTGGAGTTTGCCTATAGCAACAGCTATCACTCGTCAATCAAGATGGCGCCGTTCGAAGCTTTATACGGTCACAAGTGCCGCTCACCCCTTTATTGGGATGAGGTCGGCGAGAAGCAAGTTCTCGGTCCCAAGCTGATCGAGGACACAGTGCAGAAGGTCGCCGAGATCCGAGCGAGATTGAGAGAGGCTTAGAGTCGACAGAAGGCCTACGCTAACAAGCGTAGAAGGGAGCTTGAGTTCGAGCAGGGAGACAAGGTGTTCCTGAAGGTGACGCCGATGAAGGGCGTTATTCGATTCGGGAAGAGGGGGAAGTTGCAGCCCCGATTCATAGGGCCATTTGATATTCTCGAACGAGTTGGCGTAGCAGCCTACCGTCTGGCGTTACCCCAACAGCTCTCGGGTGTACACAACGTCTTCCATGTGTCGATGTTGAGAAAGTACGTGTACGATCCAAGCCACATAGTGAACTTTGAAAGGCAAGAGGTCGGGCAGAACCTGACGTATGATGAGCGGCCGGTAGCAGTTCTGGACCGAAAGGTCCGTCGGCTGAGGAACAGAGATATAGAGCTCGTCAAATTTTGCTGAAGTCGTCATGACGAGTCAGAAGCCACTTGGGAGAGAGAGGCCGAGATCAGAGCTCGTTATCCAGATTTCGAGTTTTGAGATTTTCAGATGTATATATATATATATATATATGTACTTTTATTTTATGTTCTGTGCATAGTATTGTAGTAGGAGTTCTGGCCTAGCACCTTAGTTTTGCATTTCCGAGAACGGAAATATTTTAAGGAGGATAGGTTGTAACGCCCCAAATCAGAAATAATATTAAGAACGGTTTCACTGCTCGACTATAAGTGAAATCCGTAATTTTCAGAAATTTCCCGAGTTATATTTATTATGCTAAGTGCTCAATATGATAAACTATTCTTTGGAATAATCCTATCTCAAGTTAAGTTAAGATTAATCCATTAATTTGGGTTGCTAAGTTATAGCTATTAGATTCGAGAAATTATCAACTCCGAACCCTAGTTTGGTTCCGAGTCATTTTCTAGAAATTTTCCGAGGCTAGCCAAGTCTTGGTATTTTTATACTTAGAATAATTTCTAAGTATGTGGGAATACCAAAGTTCAAGCCTTGGACATTTTAAAAACCGAGCCATAGTCCATACCCGAGCCGCTCGTGCTTGTCCCGAGCCCCGCGCCCTTAGCCGCACCCAACCAAGCCTAGCCGAGCCCAAGGCTTGTCCTAGCCATAGCACATTAGTCCTAATATTTTTTCTAAGTATGGGAGACACCATGGAAGCCTTAACAAGTGAGGAGCTAGGCCCAAGACCCCATTCCGCGCGCAGCCCACTTCCCGCGCCAGCCAGCAGCCCACTCGCGCCCAGACCCAGTGTCGCGCCCGTGCCCAGTGCCCAGCGCTGGCAGGGCGACAGCCCATCTTCTTGGTCCCAAATGGCAAAGTTTCGGCCCACTTTCACCCAAGACCCCTTCATGCGTGTATTATACACTTAATAAGGATTAGTTTAAGCTAATATGGCCCTAAGCAAATGATTAGCAAAGTCCCAAGTAGTGGGCATTATTTGAATGTGAGTGCATGTGGGCTAGTGAATATTTTAATGCCTTGGGAAGTCCCTTGTCCCCCACCCTCGTGCCAGACCTGCCCCCTCAGTTGTTTATGCTCTGAAAACCACCCATAATGTCTACTAAAACGTGCAAATTCAGGTCAAATGCATGCCAAGACAATGGCCCTAAGTTTCATGCGCATGTGGTGCCATTTCCCACTTATTTTGTCTCCCACCACTTAGCCTTGTAAGCTCCGCCCCTCAGCCTATTTAAGGACCCTTCCTCAGCCCCTTTGAAGACCTTTGACACCCTAAAGCTCGAGCAAATACTTAGCCCTAACTCAAAAAAGTCGAGAAGCCCTTACCTGCCACTGCCGCTCGTCCAGCAGCCCGGGGAAAGAGGAGAGCGAGGTTCAGCCACCTACAAGCAAAATCTCTCGAGGCTTAGCATATTCTAAGTGTTACTTAGATTTTACTAAGTCTTTTGGAAGAGAAAGGCCCGTGCAAAACGCATCCTAAGTCCAACCAAATCCCTAAAGCCGCGCCTAGCCACCATTTGAGCCCTAGCTTTCATTCTCCATTTCCAGCCGAGGTAAGCGCGTGCTTCTTGAGTTATTTAGCCATATTATGATATAATATGATTTATCATGAAGTAAAACCGAGCCATGCATGAGTTTATAAGCATGTTTCGAATTTAATGAATTAATAGCCTTAAAAATGAAATTTTAGTAGCAAGCATGTTAAAGTCGAGATTATTAGCTAAATCACCCTTAAATATCATGTCATTGATGGTGTAAAAATTTGAATGTAAATGGAGTTCATTACCTTGGTCAAATCATTCATGAAAATATGCTGTTTTGGCCACCCGAGGTCCATCCTCATTCATGCATGATATAACCTAAGTGTTAGCCATTATAGTCATCATTTGTGATGTATAACATTCGGCCCTGAGTAGTTTTGTAAGTTATGAATGTTGGTTCGGACGTCAAGTGCTCGTACGTGCCATAAGTGCTCGTACGTGCCATATAAGCCCTAACGAGTAACATGCATGTGGACTCGGGGTCCACTAGTGTTTCATAGCATATTTGGGCCTATTTTATCATGCTAAGTTCATATGTCATGCATGTCACCGGAGAAAGTCGCCGGAGGTCCGGCAAGGGCCGACCTTGGTCACTGTCCGCGCACATAGCGCGGTAGTGCCCGGCCCAGTGCCAGTCCGTGCCCGCGCCAGCGTACGCAAGGTACCAGCGTCCGCGACAGCGCGCCAGCAGCGCCTGTCCGCACCTCCGGCAGCGCTCGGCAGCGCTGTCCACGCCATGCGCACGTAGTCCCGAGCCAGTCGCTCGTGCCCTGCGTAGATTCAGCCTGAGAATCCCCAGCATGCGTGGTCACGGCACCCAGCGTGCACGGTCCATGCGCACGACGCCCGGCAGCGTCCGTGCCAAGTGATGCGGATGTGGTCATTGACCCCGGCGAACCCGAGGACGAGAACCACGATGGCCTCGAGAGATGGCGGGAGGTTAGGCGAGAAAGGGCTCAGGCACGGGCTAGGAGGGTGTGCGCACGCACTAAGGCGCGTATACCGACTAGACCCGGCAATCGAGCCGCGAGGCGTGCGAGTCTAAGCCGGGTGGAGAAGAGGTGCGCGACGGGAAGTGCGCGTGAACACGAGGCTTGGGCCGACGACGAGAGTGAGAAGATTGTGCCCGGGAAGGTGGGTGATTGGTGCAAGGCGTGCACAAGAGAGCGACGCGCACGACGAATACGAGCTAAGGGCAATGGTGCACGAGGGGTGGATGTAGGGTGGACAGCGGGCACGGGGCGTGGCTGCGATGGCACGGACACGCGAGAGGATTGGGTTGTCGTGATGAGCCCGATGGACGAATGCACGAAGGGTGCGATGGCGGGAGTCACGCGCGAGGCATTGGTCGGGTGGACCAACGATGGCAATGGGGCAAACGTGCGCGGCAATCACGCGCATGGCGAGGACGCGCGCGAGGAGATGAACGATAGCGAGGACGAGGCTGGGAGTGCTGGTGTGCGAAGCACTCGTGCGGTTGGTAACGACGCGCGAACGGGGGCACGCGATCGAGCAGCGCTGGCAATGGACGACGCGTGGGGATGGCGCGCGTGCATTACCACGCGCGACAAGGTTTAGGAATGGCAAGGCGGCGCGCGACGCGTAGGGCGGCTAGAATTTTGGTGCGCGCGCGACTTGGGGAACAAGCAAGGGATATGGGCGTGATTTTCTTAGCATAGTTAGGAGTCTTAGTTTGATTAGGAGTCCAAATAAAAGGCATGTGCCTATTAGTTTCCTATTAGTCTTTTAATTGTTTGGAAAGTCCATATTCCGTAGATATCTAGTTGCCTTAGGATTTATTTATTTACTTGCATTAAGAGTTCTACTTAGACTAGGATTAGAATTGTTTTGGCATCTATAAATACCCATGTACTCTCATAATTTCGAATATGGTTGATGAGTGAATAGAAAAGAGTCGAACATTGTGTTCAAAGTTCTCGTGTGTTTTCTCCTGTGAGTTTACATAGAGTTCGTGAATGGAATAGGACCAACATCCGAGTTTCTTCACAGTGATAGAAATAGGACCAACATCCGAGTTTGGTCACACCTATCGCGAAGTACGAAGGCGTCGGCGCGCGTATTAGCAACTTATTGCGAAGGGACCAAGGCGTCGGCGCGGGTTTCGAGCAAGTCGAGCTAGACGTAACACACGATCCTTCATCATTGGTGCTTTCATTGAGAGTGATTGATCGTGTGTTGGGTTGAACTTTTTCTTCCCCATTCTATTTTCTTTTGTTTCGAATTTTTTCGAGAGTATCAAAAAAAAAAAAAAAAAGAGAGAGTCGAGTCATGATGACACATAAAGAGAGGATCGAAGCCGAGCTCATGGTGCATGATCTAGCTGGGCAACTCACGCGCATGACACGCCGAATGCGAAGGAGCCACACCTCGCGATCGACCGCGACATCGAGCAGCCCCGGGACCGACCACGACGACGATGACGGACGATCACGGAGGACCCGCGCATCACGCGCGATGCACCACCACGACGACCGAGGCTATGCACGACCAAAGCTCACGATGCCTACGTTTACGGGGACCGACCCGGACGCTTGGTTAAATCGAGCCATGCAATTTTTCAAGATCAACGAGGTGCACAAGTCCGAGAGAGTCAAGATCGCCGCTTATCATCTCGATGGTGAAGCGAACACATGGTGGCAATGGGTGTCACATGTGTACAAGACCAAAGGCGAGGAAATTCGGTGGAGGGATTTTGAGAAAGAGTTGGTCACGCGATTTGGCACGAGTGACTACTACGACTATGACGAGGCACTCTCCCGAATTCGCCAAAACGGTAGCCTCCGAGACTACCAAAAGGAGTTCGAACGCATTGCAAGTCAGGTGCGACATTGGCCCGAGAGCGCATTGGTAGGCGCATTCATTGGCGGACTTAAGGCCGAGCTAGCGGCTGAGGTACGATTGGATAGGCCGCGAACAACACGAGCGGCAATGGAGTCGGCACGGCTACGCGACGACCATTTGGTCGCGATGCGCAAGGCCAGCAAGGGTGATGGACGTACGGACCAGCGGCGCACAAGTACCGCGACCGACGAGACGACTACACGGGATGAATCTAAACCAACCGAAGATGGCGCGCGAACAACGAGCCATATGCGACGGCTTACGACTGAGGAGATCCCACGAAGGCGTGAGAGAGGCTTATGCTTCACTTGCAACGAGAAGTTCACACCGGGCCATAGATGTGCTGGAAAACAAGTATTCTTGCTTGAGTTCGATGAGGATGAGCCGGAACGTGAAGAGTACGAGCACAAGGAGACCTTGCTACATGTGATCAAAAGCAAGAAAAGAGGTGCTGAGAGAGGTCCGAGGATGATCCGATTCACGGCGACCGTACAAGGCGAACAGCTCGAAGTACTAGTGGACAGTGGGTCGACATTAAATTTTATAGACAAGGAGCTGTCCAAAGGCTTGGAAACGCCGATGACAAAAGTAAAGCAGTTCGGGGTGAAGGTTGCCAACGGAGATGAACTAGGGAGTTCCGAGCTATACAAAGGGGTTCCCATATTTGCATAAGGCTATGACTTGAAGGCTGATCTTTATGCCTTACCTTTGACGGGACCCGACATAGTACTTGGAGTTCAATGGCTTGAGACATTGGGATCTGTCACGACCAACTACAAGAAGGGAACTATGACGTTTGGGCGAGCCCAGAAGCGAATCAAGCTGCTAACCGAAGACCCAGGAGAAGAGCCCGAAGAGCTTGACGAGATCAATTACTTTATCCTTGAGGACAAGGAAATTCTCGAAGAGGGCAGGAATGATGCGGATGTGGTCATTGATCCCGGCGAACCCGAGGACGAGAACCACGATGGCCTCGAGAGATGGCGGGAGGTTAGGCGAGAAAGGGCTCGGGCACGGGCTAGGAGGGTGTGCGCATGCACTAAGGCGCGTATACCGACAGGACGCGGCAATCGAGCCGCGAGGCGTGCGACTCTAAGCCGGGTTGAGAAGAGGTGCGCGACGGGAAGTGCGCGTGAACACGAGGCTTGGGCCGACGACGAGAGTGAGAAGATTGTGCCCGGGAAGGTGGGTGATTGGTGCAAGGCGTGCGCAAGAGAGCGACGTGCACGACGAATACGAGCTAAGGGCAATGGTGCACGAGGGGTGGATGTAGGGTGGACAGCGTGCACAGGGCGTGGCTGCGATGGCACGAACACGCGAGAGGATTGGGGTGTCGCGATGAGCCCGATGGACGAATGCGCGAAGGGTGCGATGGCGGGAGTCATGCGCGAGGCATTGGTCGGGTGGACCAACGATGGCGATGGGGCAAACGTGCGCGGCAATCGCGCGCATGGCGAGGACACGCGCGAGGAGATGAACGATAGCGAGGACGAGGCTGGGAGTGCTGGTGTGCGAAGCACTCGCGCGGTTGGTAACGACGCGCGAACGGGGGCACGCGATCGAGCAGCACTGGCAATGGACGACGCGTGGGGATGGCGCGCGCGACAAGGACTAGGAATGGCAAGGCGGCGCGCGACGCGTAGGGCGGCTAGCGTTTTGGTGCGCGCGCGACTTGGGGAACAAGCAAGGGATATGGGCGTGATTTTCTTAGCATAGTTAGGAGTCTTAGTTTGATTAGGAGTCCAAATAAAAGGCATGTGCCTATTAGTTTCCTATTAGTCTTTTAATTGTTTGGAAAGTCCATATTCCCTAGATATCTAGTTGCCTTAGGATTTATTTATTTACTTGCATTAAGAGTTCTACTTAGAGTAGGATTAGAATTGTTTTGGCATCTATAAATACCCATGTACTCTCATAATTTCGAATATGGTTGATGAGTGAATAGAAAAGAGTCGAACATTGTGTTCAAAGTTCTCGTGTGTTTTCTCCTGTGAGTTTACATAGAGTTCGTGAATGGAATAGGACCAACTTCCGAGTTTCTTCACAGTGATAGAAATAGGACCAACATCCGAGTTTCGTCACACCTATCGCGAAGTACGAAGGCGTCGACGCGCGTATTAGCAACTTATTGCGAAGGGACCAAGGCGTCGGCGCGGGTTTCGAGCAAGTCGAGCTAGACGTAACACACGATCCTTCATCACCCAGTCCCAGCGCACGAGGTCTCGCGCCAGAGCCTCGTGCCAAGTCCAGTGTTGACCCGAGCCGGGTCAGCTGAGCCTAGTCGGCCTCGGGGCGTGTTCAGCAGCACGCCCGTGTGCCCAGTGACCTCGGGGACGGCCAGTAGCACCGTGTTGCCTCTGCCCGTGTCCGTCCCGTGCCAGCAGAGTCTGTCCAGTGCTCGGCCGTGCCCAGCGTGCACCCGAGAGGCACCAGTCGTACCTAGG
>BKCP01012736.1:1029320-1082327 GCA_008636005.1 Striga asiatica
CCGACACCTGGTCCAGCCGAGCCGGCGGTCCGGCCAGTCAGCGAACTGGCCGATTCGACCGGCGGTTCGAGGATGAGGTTAGAACATACAGCGTTGCGTTAGCAGGACGAGTTTGGAACATACAGCGTTGCGTTCACACTAGGGACAGAACGCAACGCTGACGAGGTACTGAACATACAGCGTTGCGTTCACACTAAGGACGATACCGTAATTAATCATATCAAGTGTGAACGCAATGCTGTATGTTCTAACCTCGTCCTGCATACTGAAGGTTTTGATTTGTGACTTCCGGTCCGAGTCTTTTCAGAATTTTAGTATTTTTCCGAGCCAGTTCAGTCCAGTTTAATCGCGTAGAGAAGTCCGAGCACTTTAGCATATAATTAAATATTCCGAGCATTATACTTAGCATTATTTTGCTTAAATGTTTATGTAGCCTAAGAAGAGTCGACCTCCGACCGCTACTCCAGTCAGCACTGTCATGTACTGGATTCCACATTATATATAATATCTGTACCATGACAGAGGTATGTTCGAGATAGTTAGTTTTTCTAGGTGATTGGCCGACCTAAGGGCCTTTCGAGTTTTACCTGGTACCGGTGGAGGCCGAGGGCCTTAATATCCCATCGGGGTGTGCACACGAGCGGCCGAGGCCGAGGGTCTTTTGACCACAGTAAAGAAAGAAAAGAAAAGTTTACAGTTTCAGCTCTTATATATTTATGCTCATGACACGTTATTATACTTGATGTTTTATTCAGTACTGGTCTTTGCGGAGCATAGTGGTTTGCTCACGCCCCCATTGTGTTTTTCAGGAGACGGAGTCGAGCGTGCCGGGTGAGCTATGCGTGGCAAAGCGTGGTCATGACAGTCGAGGACATTTTTACGCACATTTTATGTCCTTATATTTATGATCATGTATTATTCGGATATGTATGCATGTATGTTGTATTTCGGATATGCTTCTGCTAGCAGACTTAGACTGTGCGAGACAGTTCAGACATTGCATGTTTAATTCCATTATCCGTAGCGGATAGTTTGGTTGCATGTTTTATTTATGTCTGTGAGTAAGTTAAGTAAAGTTTTTATTTGTGTCATCCTGCAACAAGTTAGTGTTTTCGAAAACCAAGCTCGCACCACCTTTCAAAAACAAAAGCAAAAATTTTACTCTAATTTTTCAAAACTAGTAAGGCGGGGTGCCACAACACAAATCAGAATGAATCAAACCTAGCACTTCTTGGCTCCTATACCCCTTTGCTGTAAACAGCCTCTTAGCGATCTTACCTTCCAAGCAGGATTCGCAAGTTGGATAGTGCTCTTCCAATGGACCGAGATGTCCACTGCCCACTAACTTTTGAATCCTCCTAAGATTGATGTGCCCAAGTCTAAGGTGTCACAGATATGCTTGATTAATATGCGAAGACTCCTTCCTCTTTTTAGATGTAGTTATGACATTATTCAATTCATTATGTTGCACTGTGGGAGAGTTTGGTTTGAGAACATACAAATTGCCAACTAATGAACCACAACATATGAAACGATTTCCAAAACGAATAATAACCATGTCATCAAACGAAACTGAAAAACCATCCATAACGAGTTTAGAAACTGAAACAAGGTTCTTTCTAAAGCTAGGAACATAAAGACAATTTCTCAAAACCAAACTACTACTATCAAATGATAAATTAACGTCTCCCACTGCAACAGCCGCCACTTTCGTAGTATTGCCCATGTAGACGGTGATCTCTCCCTCCCTAAGTCGCTTGGTTTCCTGGAACCCTTGCAAAGAATTGCAGACATGATCAGTGGCTCCAGTATCTACACACCAGGTTCTGGTAGATACAACCGCTAAACATGTTTCTACGACATTAACGAGAGAGTTACCTTTCTTTAGGAGAGGGCAGTCGACCTTCCAGTGTCCTGACTTGTTGCACTTGTGGAATCTTCCTTTCGGTTTCTTTGCCACACCTTGAGGGGCCGGTCGTTGGTAAATCGGAGCATTATGTGCCTTTGCCTTTCCTGCAGACTTCTTTCTCTTCCTGTCCTTGTGAGACCTAGAAGGTCCAGCCTGCTCGGCGACTAGCACCTGAGGTGCCTGAGTGAATAAGGCCTCCGCCGACTGTAGCTCTGCAAGCAGTTCTGGAAGAGCCATATGCATCTTGTGCATGTTGTAGTTCAACTGGAACTGATCAAAACTCTTCGGCAGAGATTGGAGCATAATATCAACCTGGGTTTCCCCGTCAATATAACCTCCAATAACCTCAAGCTCATTGAGCTGCGCCATAACCCTGAGGGCGTGCTCCCTTACGGGTATGCCTCGGCCATGCGCGTACTCATCAGAGCACTCAAAGCCTCTTGCCTAGCAGCCCTAGACTGATGTCCGAACAGATCCCTGAGATTGAGAAGTATATCTGCTGCAGTGTCCTTAGACTCATGCTGATGTGAAGAACATTCGACATAGAAGACAGAATGTAACACTTCGCCATCTCATCAGCCTTCTTCCACCGAGCATACTCCTCTTTCTCCTGCTCAGGAGCATCAGCCGCCAGCACCACCGGGCAAGCATCGGTGATAGCAAACTTATAACCCTCAGCAGTCAACACTATGTCTAAGTTCCTCTTCCAATCAATGTAATTAGGACCAGTAAGCTGAGTTTCTTTTAGAATGACTGACAACGGATTGAACGACATGATGAATATCCTGAGAATCATGCACATAAATTTTTACAGATTAAACACTTTCGAATTTAACTGTTAATATTGATATCCTCAAAACAACATTAACTTAAATCCACCGACATCTATTACACCTTGTGAGAATGCATGCTACGAGGGTCGCCCTACAAACTCGTATTTTGTAAGAGAAGGGCTTTTCTAAGGCCCATTAATTTTCATAAGTCAAAACTAAATTCATGACGAATGAAATTAATAGTCGGTCTCCATTTGGCCATGCAATAGAATTCAGGGACCCCGAGGGGGGTTAATAAATTTAATCGCATTCTAAGTGAATCCCATTTATCGGTCCTAAGGTCGTCAAATTTGATTATACGTCCTCCGAGGGGAAGCTCGTACGCTCTCATAAGATTTCCTCTAACCGTCTACTTTTAGAAATTTGTCCTGATAATTTCCTAAATTAATTTTAGCAATGTCACCCGAGGGGGAGCCCATAACCGCAATTAATTGATTTACCGACAAATTAGAAATGGAGGCCTTAGGAATTTTACAATTAACTTTAATTTAAAATCCCTTCTCAAAATTAGTATTATTTTAATGAGGATTTTGAACTATTTATACAATTCCAAATTAATCTATGTTAATGCAATAATTAATAAACATGCATATTAATTCATGCAATTCTAAATTAATCTATGTCAATGCAATAATTAATTAACATGTTCAATAATTTATGCAATTCTAAATTATTCCATGCCGATGCAATAATTAATTAACATGCATAATTTATTGACACAATTCTTAATTAATCCTATGCATTACATAATTAATTAACATGCATAGTTAGTCTTGCAATACTAAATTATTCCAATGCAAGAACATAATTAATTAACATGCATAAATAATAATTTAATGGCATAATAAATTTAATTAAATAAATAAATAAATCCACTATTATGGCCATTAAATATTGAGTCTCCTTAAACAAGGAAACTGTGACAGTTCTTTCCCTGTTCAACTGGAACTCCTTTAAGCAGTAGAATCCTGGTTGATCTTGTACTGCTTGGACATCAAGGAAAAACTTCTCCACCTACCTGCAAGCCGCCACCGACCGCCGCCTCTGGCCACCGCCCGGCCGCCGCACGCCGCCCGCCGGTGGTCGGAAATCTTTTTTTTATTCTTCGAGGCTCGTTGATCTCTTGTGATCTCCCGGTCATCAACACACGATCACAACACGAAAAATATAATTTACAAGGTTACATAATTCGATCCTAGATCCAACGAATGGATGTACATGTTTTCTAAACAAATAATTAAATCTATCCGGTCAACCCCCAGGCGAATAATTATTACAAACATTCATCCATAAATTCCTCGACATGCCTGAGGCTTTAAAAACAAATTTAAAACCATACATCACATTCATCAATCACATAATCGGCCATAATAGTGGATTAACTATTTATCCTGCAAAACCGAGTTATGCAAATATAATCCAATATATGGTTGCGTTTGAACACATCTTGTCAAATAAAGCCGTAAAAATTCGAACTTTGTACAAAACGAATTAACCAAGTGCTCTGATACCAGTTGTTGGGATCTGTGAGGATCTCGTTATGTACAAGTCACGAATTCAATAGTAAACGTAAACCTATGCGCAGCGGATCTAAAGGTTTGACGTAGAGAACTTACGGCTTAAAATTTATGTAGATCTGGTTGACCACGAACGGTTGACCGCAATTGATTCACCGCAAATCACGTCTTGGTTTCCCGAACAAGATCAGATCAAAACCCGATTAAAAGGATGCAAACGGATCAAAACGAAACTTCGCAGCCTGGGAACTTCCGTCCGCGTTTGAGGGCGTGTGTGAAGTCGGATTCTGGCGATCTCAGTGGCGATGAAAAGCTCTCGTCGAGACGGTCGTCTGGGTATACTATATGTCTCAATCAGACATCCGGTTAGTTCTGTAGGTTAAAATATATTTCGTATCGGTTTACCTACAGATCTTCTACTGTATTACTCAATACACCCTTCTTCAACTTGTATCAGTGGAGCAACAAGAAGAAGATAAAGCTCGAATGAGATCTAGAGAGAGAGATAGGCGTGGGGCGTTATTCACGTATGATTAGGAATTCTCCCCTCTTCTCATGAGCTTAATGATGTATATATATAGCTACAGTAGGGACCCTTAGGAGATTAGGAAAAGGGCTCCCTAATTAATTAGACTAACTGTGGGCCAAGCCCACTCCTCTAATTAATTAAATAATATTAATGGGCCACCAACATTATATTATTGCACTCCCTTTTCCTAGCCCAAATTACATTTGAGACTCCAATAATAATTACTCGATTTACCTACCCACGTTTAAGATATAATGTCCATTAATTAATTCAATAACTGACAATCAAGAATTAATTAATTTATTATTATTTCACCGAAGCTAGCGCTCGTTCATCACATTCTTATTATGCCGAAACTTAATCCACCTGCAGGGTTTAGCATAACAATCTTTCATGAACTCAGTCCGGGGACATCATCAAACTAACGCACATGGTGACCGTAAATATCCTAACAACGCATCATATATATAATAATATTACCCAAAACAGTAGGAATATTAATCCAGCGAACTGAACCTCACCCATGTGAATCAAAGTAATATATATTATATATATCTGTCTGTTTAATATCTTACGGGTTAAGAGAACGCAGTAATTAACCGAGGCCTAGTTCATTTACAACGATCAGTATAAAATGAACTTCTCCTCTTTGGGATCCTGTTCAATACATAAATGTACTAGTGCAACTAATCAGTCAAGACAAACTGTACAGTTGACACTACAACCGTTCGGATGGAGTGTTCATGTCCATCTAGGTTGTGAACAACTATTCTTGTTCGCAAGTGACTGATAGAGTGATCTTCGGTTCGCCCGATGACGACCCACCCTATCTAAGTGCAGAACAACAGAACGTAGAACTTGTTTAATCTAACATGATTCTCATTCATAAAGGGTAAATGTGTAATAACATGCAAAGCCAAGCTTTCAGTATATAACATTAACATATAGCTATCATGCTAAGAATCCAGGTGAGCTCGGCCGATGTGCGGAGGAATCGGGTGGTCACTGCAAGGAGATTTCAGCTGTCGGTACTTTTAATATGAAGAATTTCCTGGAAGTAGCTCGGCATAACTTATATAAGGATTAGGAGATGATGGTCGAGCTGCCATTGATAGGGGAGGCAAGGTGGCTTGTCTCCCGTATGAAGATAGGATGTTCGGGGTTTTAGTAAAGGAGTTGAGTGAGGGTAGAACTCTGGGATTAGATAATTGATAAAGAGATTGGCCAGGGGAGGACTCTATGACACCTAAAATCTTGTCATGTGAAGACTCTTGGACCTATATAAGGAACATGTTCTTTCATCTTTACACAAGAACAAACACACGCGTATTTCCGATACTCTATCATATCTCCTCGAAACCCCACTGACTTGAGCGTCGGAGTGTCCGCGCCGGGACCACCCCCGGCGTGTTTTGCAGCTACCGGTGATCAAGAAGAATTAAATCGGTTCGAGGAGGGCGGTTAAACGGTTCGCGGTTTCGTGGCACAACACTGTATGATGACTACCACTGCCCCTCGAGTCCGGCTCCAGTGTCTTAACCTGAAAATGATATTTGTGGGGGATGATCAAAACAACTAGCTCACTGGTAATCTATACCATGCAATTATTTAGAATAATAACAGATACCAATGATTTCAATATCTAAATGAATAAACTGGTCTCAACTGCTGTTGCTGCTAGCTTGTGTGCATACTATTTACCGTTGGAGATAAGGGACATCTTGATTTCCGGGGACAACTCGATTCCCACTCGACAACAGGAGCTCACATGTCCACTCTCAGGCAAAACTCATATACATACATCAACCAATAAATATCTTGCGATTATTAAGAATTAGAACATAGTATAGAAATCCCCACCTGGACTGCTTACTCACTGACTGATCTGTTGAATGAATGAATATGCGTCTGGATTGCGGGCTCAACTCCTCTTAAATCTACAGTTTAAATATTTTTTATATTATTATTTAAGGGTGACGAAAAATAAGCAAACAAGACAGACAAGGGCAATCAAAATCACATAAGCAGATAAAATTACACAGAGGTAAATAAAAAAAATAAAGCTGCTACTGCCTACTAACTGCTGATCTACTGATTGCTAGTTGCTACTAACTGCTGACGACCAATAATCAAACAAGACAGACAAAGACATTTAATTTCACATAAGCAGATAATTCACACAGAGACAATTAAAACAGATAAAACTGATGCTGACTGCTCGGCTAAACTGGACTCGTCTAAAGTTCTCGAGAAACTAAACTGGACTGTCTTAAACCGGCCGGTCCATGCCCAGTCAGACACAGTTCGCTTGCCGAACCACTTGGGGTCGACCTGGCCACGGCTCGGTTCACTCTTTTCTTTTGCTCACAAATAAAACCCAAGCCAAACAAAACAACACATAAACAAACTAATAGCACAGCATAAAGACACATAAAAATTCAGCAACAAAGTTCAAGGACATAGCAATTAAACATCACAAGAAAAACAAGGCAAAAACACATTACATAAACATGCTCTATATCTTCTAACTTAAACATGTTTTTAAACTGATCTGGACTGAACATATGCACTTCACATCTCACATTATACTCATAAATAAACCTCCAGAACATAGGCTTCTCAAAATGATAAAAAATGATAAGAACTCACATAAATACACCATTTCCTTCAAGATTTTCTATAGCATGCATCTCTGGATATTTTGGACTAAAACTTTACATGCATACTCAAAACTTATGCAAGAAATAGCAATAAAAATTTCAGTCAAAAATCATGCTGATAGGCTGGCCAAACTCGAATGAAAACTGCACTTAAAAACATGCTCTTTCATGCCTTAACTTCAGAAATTTCTATAGAACGTTATATAACTCATTTGGGGCTGCAAATTTCAAATGGATTCTCATAACTCATACAAGAAATAACAGTAAAATTTTCAGCAAAAAAGCCACGAGTCTAAGCATGGTAAACCTGAGACCAAACAACACATCAAAACATGCCTTTTCATTCATAAACTTCAAAAGTCACTACAGCAGGTATCTCAAGTCATTTAGGGCTGAAACTTCACCATAATTCTCATAACATGTGCAAGATATAGCAATCAAAAAGCGTAATCAAATAAATTTAGGCAGGACAGATTAAAAAAAAAAATACAACTAAACATGCTGTAACTTAAAAATTTTCTATAGCATTCAATTCGAGTCATCTTGGGCTAAAACTTCACATGTATACTCACAACATAAACACGAAATAGCCATAAAAATTTTGGGTTCACAGCATGAAAATAGGCTGAGAAATTTCAAGGCAAAACGACACTTATATCACATTATATAATTCAAACTAACATGCATTTATTCAAAATTTTCCATAGCCTGCTACACCAGTCATCTAGGGCTGAAATTTCACATGCACGATCACAACTAACACAAGAAATAGCATACAAATTTTTTCAGCTATATTGGAAGAACATAGTCTGGTAAAAAATAAGGTACAAACTCAACATACGTGACAAAGCATCACCTAAGACATGCCTTTACTCAAAAACTTCTATAATATGCAATTTAACTCGTCTTGGGCTGAAATTTCACATACATATTCATAACTCATACAAGACACAACAGTAATAATCTCAACAAAAATGCATGCATATAGGCAGGGCAAAAATCAAAGCAAATTAATACCTACAACATTCTTTCTAAAGTTCTAGGGGGCGATTGTTTATGGTTTCTACAGTACCAATCAAAACTCAAATTTAACTCAACTTTAACTCAACCCCACTATCTCTTATTTTATCAATATAAATAAATAATATCAACCAATCATTCTTACACATCACATCAACTTTAATTCACTATTCATCCACTCACATAATTTTAACTAACTATCACTTCCAATCATTTTTCTCCTACTTTATATCAAATTAAATTTAATTATTAAATTTAAATGTTATTTTAATATATCTACTAACAACTAATAATACCACATTTTTTTTAAAATTAACTATAGTTAAAAAACAAACCAAATAAAAACTAGTTCAATCCATAAACAATCACTCCCCTAACTTCTCAATCACGAGGCATGCTCTTGAACACTTAAGAACTGAAACTTAACCACATCAAAACACATATAATTTCACAAAATCTCTTCCAAAATCAAGGTGAAAAACGCTGTGCTTAGTTTACCTTTTTTCGGGTATGAAAAAGGGCCGAGAAGGGATCGGTTCCATGAAATAAGGCCTCAGATTTGGCTCGGCTTTAATGGCTGGAACTTGCTAAAAATGAAGGGCTGCTGGTGGCTAAGCTAGGCCTGAGATACGCAAAGGAAATGGTGAGGGAGAAAGAACTGCTACTGCTCTCTTTCTTGCCGTCTGGAGCTCGCGGTAAACCTCTCGACGACACTCGGCGGTGACGGCTAATTTCTCTCGTCTTTTGCTAGGTGTTTCGAGGGATTTTTCTGAAACTTTTCTAAATTCTCTAAAGTGTAAAATGGAGGGCGGTTGAAGGGAGAAGGGCTACTTATATAAGAGGTAGCTAGGGCTTACTTTTTCTAAAATGAAAATGTGAGAGCGTAGGGTAGTAAGCCTATAATCAAGGAAGTTGCTGATGACTTTTTCACCCAAGCTCTCCTTGGTGCGGATGGTGGTTGCTTGCAAAAAAAAAAAAAAATGGTTGAGAAGGGTGTGAGGTCAAGAATTAAGGTAGTGGTTGGAGGGCTAGACTTGGGCCATTGCATGGTTTTTATATTTAAAACTCCCCCATGCATAAAGGGTCGAACATATGGAAATAAAAAAATGCTAAGGCATGGAAAATAACTCACAAATATAAACACATAAATAAAGCACATTATACCACCAAAAAAAAAATACTTAAGCAAATATTAGGCCCAAAGACCATACATAACATAAAATAATTCAAAGGCACCAAAGTACCACATACAAAAAAACCAAGGCAACAATACTTAGACAATACACATATAGGCACATAAAAAGGAAATTAACTTGGGTAAATAAATTAACAAATAGACAATTAATTCATATAAGGCAAAACACAAACAAGAATCAAATTTCTAGTCGAGCGATGCAAGATGATTTATTGAAATAAAATGGGGAATTACAAACCTATTCTCCTTAAGCGATTTCCGTCCTTGGAAATCTAAAACTAAGTTAAAAAACTAACTCAAGAACTTCAAACGAAATTCTTCTTCTCTTCTCGAAGTAGTATCGCGCTTGCTCAAACGACATCACTGATCTTGCCAGAGCTACCTCTCAGTTCTACTACTAATGTGGCCTTCGTCCAAGATGGCCGTAAGTACCTTTTCATACATCGAGTTCTGCCCGACGTGCTGAACAACTAAAGTTGCCACGTAAACGGGGTCGAGTACCTACTTCCTCTCTACAGTCTGCTTGGTTAACTCCCAAACGGAAATGCTATCGCTCACCACACTTCTGTTGCGCATTCTAATGTTCTGCTTACCTCCGGGAAACATAGCTTCTACTCAAACACTAAGGCTCCTTCTTGATGCTACTGCGAGACTCCTATCTTGATGACTCGAGAAAACTCTCGCAAGTGGCAAAGGAATTGATCGTTCTGCTACTCGCTACAATCCTTTTGTATAGTCGGTCCTACGACCAGATGTTAAACATCACGAACTACAGGCAAACACTCCACAACCTCGAATTCCAATCGAGTAAACTTCTCGAATAAGCAGCTTCTGCTGAGACAACAAACGGCTAGCTCGCCTTGAATCCTTCCGACTCAGAACGTCGACCACCATATTAGCTTTTCACGGATGGTAGCCATTTGTTTCGGCGATCCTAAACGAGCTTAAAAACTTCCGATCTCACTGCGAGAACTTAGCATAACACTTTTCTCGATTATGTGTCTTTTGCGTCGCCTTCATATACTCTTCCTGCAGCTCAGCGTTTCCAGAATAGACCAAGACGTCATTGGTAAGACGATGACTAATTGGTCCTTTGAAAACATGTTGGTTTCTCCCAGCTGAAAGACTAAGTCCCAATCCTTGGATTGGGAACTTATAGAACACACATTCCTAGGGTTCATAAATGAAACAAGAAAAGACAAGAAGAACATTTAAGGTATCAAATGTAAACTCTTGTTCTTTCTTCTTGTTTGCTTGGAGTTTCAGAATTCGAGTTCTATCCTGGGTCTGGATCTTGAGTTCTTACTACTCCTTTATCTCCACTTTACAAGACGCTCCAGATACTAGGCCTGCTCCCTGTACCAAGTCAGTTGCGAACTCCTACTACTCTTCCGCTGGATCTTCCGGCAACTGCTACATGCTGAATGGTTTAAATGACTTGAGAAAGAGGTCAAACATCTTGTTGGCTTATTCTTCCTTGCTTGTGCCTCTTATAAATATGAGAATGGGCCCTTTATTCTTCATTGGTTGTGATACCTGCTTTGTTGCTAGTTTTGCTATTGGCTCCAGCCAATGGTTGCTATGAACTCTTGGTGATCTCTCTTTCTTAGGCTATTCTTCATCGTCGAGATATGTCGTGACCCGAACCTCATTTTTTTCTCGTACAAAATGCTATCTTCTCATCTTCTGACAAGTAAGGTTATCTCGTACTGAAAATATATTTGTCACGGCCCAACTTCAAACCTCCATGGTCCTGCGAGGAAGGTCTGTCGCCACGCTGGTCATTCTCCTTATGCTTCTTCTCTTGCTGATCTCAGGTGTTAACCTACTTCCCTAGATTAGTGTTAAAAACATTAACTAAAGTTCGACCCTAGCTAGAGTGCTCAAGTCTAATTAGAGGATAAGTTCTAAGCCCCAAATAAAACATGCATATGTTGCTACTGACTTACTTACTTATTGACTCATACCTGGGGACTGGCGCGACTTGAAGGTGGCAATTGGTCAAACTTTTCCAAGGTATACAAAAACGCTAACTGCGGTTTGATACCAACTTCTAAGCTCCGTCTACTTATACTTTGAAAATGTCTGAGTGTTAGAAATAATTTCGAACTTTTTGGAAACAATTTAACTTTTTTAAAAACTGATCTTAGGGTACTTACTTAAAATTGTTGCTTTCTTAACTTACTGCACTTACTTAGGATTTCAGGACATTTCAATTCCCGAAACTTACTGTGATACCCTAACTTACACCCAGTTGTAGATAGGATCCATGGATTTTATAATTGGATGTTATATGTTTTCTCATAAATTAGTAAGAATATATAGTGACTAAATAAACTATATGTATTTTATGTGTTAATTTTGAAAAAAATGTTACAAAAGGATATAGACACATATATGGTGATCTAATTAATTGGAATTATTTTTTTTATGTTAAGTCTTACAGTAAACATAATTAAAAGAAATAATTCCTTGATTATGTAACTAATAATTTGTGAGAATAATTTGTGTACTCAGTGGTATATTAATATTACATGTTTATAAACGTGATATAAATATGTAGATGGGTAAAATATGTTTTGAATTATGTATTTCTTTTCTTTTTTTTTTTATCGATAAAAGTATTTATAGATCAAAATTGTGGTTCGGACGACCGATAATCGGCATACAAAAGCGCAACGGGCAACCACAAGCTAGGTTCCTCACTCGCGAATACTAATACTACGAGGGCAACCACAGGTCGGTTGCTCACTCAGGTCTCTAATCGGGTCACAAATGTAAAGAAGCAGTAGCGCATCTCATTCCCCCAATGCAAGAGATAAGTTTATCCAAGCCCAAGGCTTTTCCTCTCAAACTCGACAAGTACATTCGAATACATCGCGAATATAGTACGATAAACGTGAGTTTTGATCTTACGTATCACAAGGCTAGTGATTGTTAATGGACATTTATGGACTGGATAGTGATTGTAGGTACACGTGTTTAGATATAAAAGAATGAAAGGAATGAGTGTGCATATGTATGGGTTAGAGCATCTACAATGCATTGGGTCTAGTCTTGCTTATGTGTCATGTAAATAAACTCAAGTCTTGGATGACATGGATAAAACTATGTAAAATTAAAAAAGTCCACTCCAATGCAAAGAGACTAGGTCTCTGCTTGGGTCTAAAATAGACTTAAGGGTAGACCGGGACCCAGTCTACTTTTATTTGCATTGGAGAATATAATTTTTAGACCGAGTCTATTTCTTAGGTGGCATATAATTTTTTGGAATTGAACTCAAAGCATTGTGGATATTCTTAATCATCTATAAAACTAAATAAAAAGTGATAATTTGATAAGCTTGGCCTTATCATTATTTATTCAAGCAACTATTCATGCAACAGACAAGACTAAAGATAATAACAACTCATTTGATAAGATAAGCCTCAAGGAGTTTCTCTAATCTTCAACTTTGTTCTGAAACAACCACCTTAGCATTCTTACTGCCTTAGCCACTCTATAAATAGAGTTAGACCTCAAAGTTTGACAGCAACCACAGAAAAATAAATAAATCAATAGTGTCATCTTTGTGAAGCGATTTTCAAGTATCGTCGTAGAAGGTATGATTCTATACTTTCTTGTGTCATTAATTGTAGTAATAAGTAGATTTTAATAATCTTAACAATTTTAAAAACCGGTGTCTGAAAAACGTAAACGGGGCCACAAATGGTCATGTATCGACGACTCTGAACACAACCTTCGGGCTACCGAAACTTCATAAAACATATATCGTATTAAATCCCTCGTTCCTAGGATCACGTTGGTTAATTTAGATTTTGATTTCGAGGTGATGAATATAGGTAACGAGTCGTATATATGCGTATTTGTTGTTGTGCGCATTCCGTTCAGTGTTCTATTGTTCGATCTTCAAACTTTGGTCTTTTATTTTTGGTGTCTTCAGAGAACTTATAGTAAATCTTATTGTCTTTCTACACGAACAAGAATTTTAGAAATATGTATTTTATATAGAAAGTTACGTTTAAAATACGATCATTATATAAGTCTGTTTTATGTCAAACGTAATCTTGTTGGTGTGTCAGTCTACGGGATTTTTCATATAGTTATTATTCTGTTTTGATTTTTAGTGTCTTCATCAAAGTTGCAGTTTTATCTCCTATGTTTCTAAAACTTCAAATATCAGATTAAAATACTTTATATATCAAAAGTTATGTTTATTATACGGAGATTTCGCATAGATTTTACGACTAGTTTTTATAGTAGCAGTACTCTCAGTTTGGACACAAATTACACCTTTTAAACGTACTCTTTTGTGTTTGGTAAATAAACACAAATTTTAAATGAGCGCCTTCTGGTTTTATTGGAACTGGAATTACTATAATATATATTTACATTTTGAAGTTATGTTTAAATTACGAACACTGCGCCTAGCTATTTGTAGTCAGATTTTGTTGTAGTTTTACTTCAGTTTTGACTAGTTTTCACGTTCTAATATGCTCGTCTATATTTTCAGTATACATATGAATTGTAGGTTTGTGTCTTATGAATATATAGGAGTAAGAGTTAGTTAAATATTAATTTTCTAGCTAAAATTATGTTTAAAGAACGAAGTATTGCGCATGGTTATACATCAAGGAAATAATTAATTGATTTATTATTCTTTATGATATATTAGTTAATTTATAAGATAAATTTAATTATAAATTAATGAACATATTTTTTTCTGATTAGATCAAGTTAAACGTACGAGTTGATTTCCGATTTTGCAAAGCTATAAGCTAAGGACTCGAGGTAAGTGAAAGTTCATCTACAACTACAATGCATAAGCTGAGTATTAATATACTCATTTACGTGCCAATGTAAAGAGTGATTCGATGTGAATTTATGTTGATTAGCAGTTATTGTTACTAATTGATATGTGTTCTATTTATAGGACATGACATACATTTCATGTGCATGTGCATGCATATTTTACAGTCAGATAAAATATCTCGCATGCACGACATAATGAGAAAAGAAAAAGTATTTTTGTTAATTAACTGGCCGATGCTATGCACCGAGGTCAAGTGCCCCGTGAGACATTGCATAAGGGCATGTGAGACGTAAGGGCTTGACTTATTATTATGTTATGCTTAGTGCCCCATGAGACATTGCATAAGGGCGTGTGAGACGGATCGGACTTAGCCATTCCAGTGCCACGTGAGACATTGGGCGTGTGAGAAGGTTCGGGCTGGAAAGTTACGATTATTGATTATTATGAGCTCATTTCCAGTGCCTAGTAGTTAGGTCAACGGGCCCAGATAAAGAAGAGTTTCAGAAATATGTAGTAGTAGAAGAGTGGTCGTGACACCTACTAGATGTTCAATTCAATTTAGATAAGCAGAGCATATGTACTTAGTCTATAATTGAAATGAAATACTAAATCTGGAATATCCAAACAAGTTTAATCATCTGAGTAATAACATGTTTCGAAAAACATTTTAGCGGAAGCATAAACTGCCATTCTTTATTATGACCACCACTGCCCCTCGAGTCCTGCAGCAGCGAATTAACCTGAAAATGATAGTTGTGAGGGTGTACAAAACAACTAGCTCACTGGTAATCTATACTATGCAATTATTCAGAATAATAACAGATACCATTGATTTCAATATCTAAATGAGTAAATTAGTCTCAACTGTTGTTGCTGGCTCGTGTACACACTGTTTACCGTCAGAGATACGGGACATAACGATTCCCGGGGACACCTCGATTCCTACTTGCAAAGAGAGCTCACATGCCCACTCTCAGACAATGACCACTCTCAGGCAAAACACATATACATACATCAACCATTAAATATCTTGCGATTATTATGAATTAGAACATAGCATAGAAATCCCCACCTGGACTGCTTACTCACTGACTCATCTGCTAAATGAATGAATATGCGTCTGGATGAGGGCTGGACTCCTCTTTAATCTACAGTTTAAACAATTTTTATCTTATTATTTAAGGGTGACAACAAATAAACAAACAAGACAGGCAAGGGAAATTAAAATCAAATAAGCAGATTAAATTACACAAAGGTAAATAAAACAAATAAAACTGCTACTGACTACTAACTGCTGATCTACTGACTGTTGGCTACTACTGACTGCTGACGACCAATATGCAAACAAGACAGGCAATGACGTTTAATTTCATATAAGCAGATAATTCTCACCGAGACAATTAAAATAGATAAAACTACAACTGACTGCTCGGCTAAACTAGACTCATATAAAGTTCACAGAAAACCTAACTTAGGTTTGAAAAACTAAACTGGATTTGTTAGACTGCCTCGAACCACTTGGGGTCGACCCGGCCACGTCTCGGTTCACTCTTTTGTTTTGTTCACAAATAAAGCTAAAGCCAAACAAAACAACACATAAATAGCCTAATAACACAACATAAAGACACATCAAAATTCAGCAATAAAGTTCAAGGACATAGCAATTAAACATCACAAGAAAAACAAGGCAAAAACACATTATATAAACATGCTCTCTATCTTCTAACTTAAACATGTTTTAAACTGATCTGGACTGAACATAGGCACTTCAAATCTCACATTATACTCAGAAATAAACCTCCATGTCTCATAATGATAAAAAATGATCAAATATCACATAAATACACCATTTCCTTCAAGATTTTCTATAGCATGCATCTCTGAACATTTGAGCTGAAACTTTACATGCATGCTCAAAACTTATGCAAGAAACAACAATAAAAATTTCAATTAAAACTCATGCTGATAGGATTGCCAAACTCGAACAAAAACAGCGCGTAAAAACATGCCCTTCATGCCTTAACTTCAAAATTTTCTATAGAGTGCTATATAACTCATCTGGGGTTGCAAATTTACATGGATGCTCATAACTCATACAAGAAATAACATTAAAATTTTCAGCGTAAATGCACGTGTCTAAGCATGGTAAACCAGAGATCAAACAACACATCAAAACATGCCTTTTCATTCTTAAATTTCAAAAATACCTACAACAGGCATCTCAAGTCATTTGAGGATGAAACTTCACCATAATTCTCATAACATATGCAAGATATAGCAGTCAAAATTTCAGCATAATTGAATAACTATAGGCAGGAAAGAATAAAAAAAAAAATACAACTAAACATGTTGTAACTTAAAATTTTCTAGTGCATTCAATTCGAGTCATTTTGGGCTAAAACTTCACATGTATACTCACAACATAAACACGAAATAGTAGTGGCGGATCCACATTGTATAGAGGGGTCATTGTCCCCCCCCAAACTTTTAATTATTTACTATCTATATATATACATACATATTGTATGTTTATTACCAATTTTTATCCTTTACTACATAAATATATATTTATTAGTGTATTCCATTTATACCTACATTCCATAATTATTACTAATTATTGTATTGCTTTGTCTATTAATTATTTTTAAGTACATTATATTTTTGTTAGTAAATTTTCACTCTCCATCTATAATATATGGTGTTTCTTCTTTGTAATTTATGATTTAATAAAATTGAATGTATGAGATATGTGACATCTTAATAAAAAAATTGAAACAACTGAGCCTGCAAGATATGCAAATTTATGGGATTGAAAAGTACTCGCAAGAACTATTAACACTGAATCAATTGTTAATGAGTCTCGTGAAGTGAAATAATATCAAACACAATTTTAGAATACAAAAGTCCATAAGTTATATATTTTGTACAACATTTTTATTATTTATTTTATCTATTTAATATAAAATGAAACTGTATGTATGTGTGTGTGTGTTATAAAAATTATATATCATTTCTAAAGGCGTTATTTAAGTCGTGTCAATCTAAAATATCTCATGTTCAAACTCGTGTTTGATTAATAAATGAGTCAGCTCGGCTTGGCTCATTTAATGAACAAGTAAGACCCGACTCAGTTAATACATAAAGTCAATTTAGTGTCTATAAAATTAGTTTATTTAAGTAAAAGAACAAGTTGAGCTCGAGTTTTTGTTAGTCAGACTGAGTTGTGTTCGCAGACAGTTTTGGGATGAACATAGGCTGAGAAATTTCAAGGCAAAACAACACTTAGATCACATGATATAATTCAAACTAACATGCTTTTATTCAAAATTTTCCATAACCTGCTACACCAGTTATATAGGGCTGAAACTTCACATGGACGACCACAACTTACATAAGAAATATCATACAATTTTTTTCAACTAAATCGGATGAACATGGCTTGGTCAGAAATAAGGCACAAACTTAACATACATGATAAAGCATCACTTAACACAGGCCTTTACTCAAAAACTTCTACAACATGCATTTTAATTCGTCTTGGGCTGAAATTTCACATACATATTCATAACATATACAAGACACAACTGTAATTATCTCAGCTAAAACACATGCATATTGTAACACCCTGCCTACTATTACTAGATTTAATAAAATCAGAGTAAAATCTTTGCTTTTTATTTTTGAAAACTCTTACTTTATTTTTCGAGAACACTTTATCTTTCTCGCGGGATGCTACTAAACTTACTCACTTAGTTATCTCTTTCTCAAGACATTTAAACAATCGTGCATGCAACCAAATCAAATCCATTCCGAAATAAAGTACCATGGAAATTCTGGAATTAAACATGCATAGTCATATGCCTCATAATCTCATTACAAGTCTGATAATGCGGAAGCTAATGACCTAGGACAAATAAATGATCAAAATATACTTAGTTCACAAACATGTTCAAATAATCACATATGTTTTTAAAAAATATCCACTTGCTTTAGACCACCACCACCATGCTCGCTCATGCGCCACGCTGGACTCCATCACCTAAAAAAAATAGAAAGTGGGGGTGTGAGCAAAATCACTATGCTCCGAAGATATCAAAACTGAATATACATTACAAATAATAACAAACCATAACAACAACATATATATATAAATAAACTGACTATTGAGACTTCTGGACTCTCCGGTACTCATGTGCACACTCTTGGGTCTCCTCCCACAGAAATCCAGGAAAGGCACGCTCACCCCATCTAGGCGATCGACTTAGAAAGGGCACACTCACCACCATCCAAGTCATAACTAACTCGAGCTAAGACGTGCTCATCCATCTAGGTCAACAATCTACTCACACAGGATAAGAGATTATAGACAATAAAATACCTAGTACAGGGTCCCCTCTTGATAACTGATAATGCAAACGCTAGAAAAGGATGCGTAGCTGACGGAGGCTCGACTCTCCTTAAGTTATAAAAACATTAAGCACAATATATTCTAAGTACATTCAACTTGAAAAACATCGTTCTTTAATAACCGATCTTACTAAGTTGTTCGTTCGCTCCGTTTTAAAATCATTTAAACCTCCTTTGCTAGTCAGACTTTAACGGCTTGCCGAATAAAGAAATTAACGAGCTGAGTTAAATAATTTCTATCTTGAGGCTATCTAAGGTTCTCGAAAAAATTTCTAAAGTCAAAACTAATTTTCTGACTTAAACTTGGACTGACTAGGTTCGAAAAAATGCTTAAGTCTCGGCTCAAGCTCGAACCGAAATTCTGAACTGGAAAATCTCGAACTGCTCGGGCTTGCCCAGACTAGTTCGGCTGGATTGGACCGGCGGCTCCCTCGTTAACCGGCCGGTCGCTCGATGGCTAGGTGCAGCCTGGCTCGACTACGGTCAGGGTCCGCTGGCGCGGACACCTCACGGGCACGCACGGACCCTGCTGGCATGGCGTCGTCGACGCACAGGGTCTCATAGGGTGTGCCACGNGCCCTCGGCGATGGTCAGCTCAAGGCGACGGGCAGAGGCACGGACAGGGGCGCGCGTGGCAATGGACGCGCTAACAGGTCGCTAGCTGATTAGCGCGCGAGGCACGTTGTGGCCTCGACGCGCGCGCGGCTAGGCGTCTGCGGTCTTCGCCCGCCGGCCGACAATTTTTCTGGTAGCCCATTGTTCATCATGCTCCTTAGGACGTCTAGAGTCTATTTAGGCTATCATGACTCGGGAAAATATGCACGAATTTTAAAATTACTCGGCATTTAAAAATGGCCCGATCTAGGGTTCTAGTTCTCCGAGCAACCTAACTCATTTTAAGCTGAAAATTTAGGCATGAACTCAAACATCATTAATGAATAGTTTAGACATCAAAATCTCAGCAAGGGTTCACTCATACAATGCCTTTAAATATTTACCGATTTAGACTTACGAACCGATTTTTGGAATACTATCAAATGACTTCCAAAAACCCTCTAATTTTAAACACAACCTCAACATAATATTTAAGATTTTTAGGCAAAATATGTAACACCCCGCCTAAACTTACTAAACTCAGAGTAAAATGTTCGCGCTATTAAATTTGAAAACACTTATTTAATTTTCGAAACTCATTTTAACTTTTTCGAAAATACTTTAATCTTACTGCGGGATGCTACTCAACTTTAATCTATCTCTTTAATCTTTAATCTCCTTTAACTATTACGCATGAAACTGAGTATAATTCATTACTCTAATAAGGTACCATGAAAATATCAGGATTTAAGCATGCATAAATTGAATTCTGAATACTGATCTGGATGCTATTTTGAATGCTGAAGCAAATTTAAGTTTGTCAATAAAAGATAAATATTCAGACATGCTCAAATAATACATGACATGTTTACTTAAGAATCTCCTCGCTTATGACCACCACCACATCATCAGCTCGCGCACCACGCGGGACTTCGTCCCCTGAAAAATGGTTAGTGGGGGGCATAGCATAATGAATCAACGTGCTCCGTTGGAACCGGCACTGAATACACATCCACTATAAAAACATATCATGTCATCGGTATATATGCAAGTACCTAATAGATTTAGCAGAAAGATACAATAATAAACATTGTACTAACTCATAGCGAACCAATCATACACCTAGTATAATAAACACATCACAACCTACGCATACATCTAATGTGATAAACATAGGCATATAAATAAGTAAACTTTCTATAATTATTACTTATCTGACTGTCTATAATTGCTAATCAACTAACAGACTATAACTACTGCTCGACTGACTGACTATATTTGCTTCTTGACTGACTGACTATATCTGTTGCTCGACTGACTGCAAGACCTAATCTGTAGGTCATCGCTCATGCTTAGGAAAAACTAACTCCCATGGCCATCTAAAGTTGGAACTAACTCAGAGCTTTATTAGAGTTCTTATCTTATCTTAACTAGCATTCGGTTCACTTAGCTAGAAAGGACCTACTCGCTATGTTATTGCCCCTATTCTGGCAAACTAACTCTTACATACATACCTCAGCCAGGATAATGCGATTATAGACAATGTAGCACCGAGTACAGGGTCCCCACCTGATATGCTGAACTGCAAGTGTTGAATAGATTGCAACTGTCGGAGGCTCAACTCCCCACAAACTACAAAATATATAAGCACAATATATTCTAAGTACTTAGCTCAATATGAAAACTCGAATCTTATTATCTGATCTGACTAGATTTTCTCACTTGGTTTTAAAATCATTTAAAACCCATTTTAGAAATTTACGAGTTTATGCGAAAGAATTATTGTCTTGAGGCATACTAAAGTTCTCCAAAATATTTTCTTAGTCTAGAACTATACTCTGACTAAATCTAATCTGACTAGTCTAAACTGACTGGATCGGAAAACTGGATTCTCGGTTCACGCTCAAACCGATGTTCCGAAGTGTACTCCAGAATTGTCCGGACTGCCCAGATTGATTCGGCTGAACTGGGATTCTCTTGAACTGTCCAGAGTGATTCGACTGGACTGGACTGACGACTCACTTTGAACCGGCCGATCATTTGCTTGACTATGTGCAACTCGGCAATAACCATACATAAATTAAAACAAATCTAAGGTGCCAAAGTACCACATACAAAAATACCAAGGCAACAATACTTAGACAATACATATATAGGCACATAAAAAGAAAATTAACTTAGGCAAATAAATTAACAAAATAGAAAATTAATTCATATAAGGCATAACACAACCGAGAATCAAATTTCTAGTTGAGTGAAGCAAGATGATTTATTAAAATAAAATGGGGCGTTACAGTTAACATATATCACAGCCAATTAAAATTAAGATACAAAAACTAAATACTTAAGAAAAAATACAAAAAATACCCAATTTAAGTTCTAATGTATTTGGTTATGAAATAGTCCCGAGCCTCGTTTTGTTGAAAATGAGCCTTGGTTTAATCTCTGAACCATCATCGTATTACCGTTCAATCTTGTGTTGTTTGAGCCTTGAAAACCCTAGATGAGACTATTGTAATGCTTGTTGTTTCGTCACTTTTTTTACCTTCTAAAACGTAGTCGAATGACTTCAAACTCTTCTTGTTATATGAAGTTCGGTCTCTTTTGTTTCCTCTGGAATAACAATCAGGTTTTTATCACTTATATTCTGAATGTTATGTCCAAAGTTCGATTATCGCGAATTCAGTTTTTCTGATCTTTCGGTGTTGCTTGTTGTCTGTATTATTTGGTCATTTTGTACCTTTTCTTGTGACCCGACACTTTTATTGTCCTCAAATAATTTGTAGTTTTGCCTCCTGTGTTTCTAAGGGTATAAAAATCATTCAATTATCAGTTTTTTCATAAAACGTTTTGTTCGAAGTACGATCACTACGCGATCAATTTTTCTGGAGAGTTGGCTGCAGCTTGTAGCTTAAGTTTGATTAGTTTTCATCTGTTTAACATACACGTTTACATTCAAGATCTTCAGAACAAATCTAGTTTGTCTCTTAACTTTCTGTATTTTCAAAAATCAGTCCAAAATATTTTCTACATGAAAAATTATACATTCGCTATATGCGGACTGCGCATATAAGAACTATCCGATTTTCATCAACTTGGTTTTTTTGTTTTCACTCGTCCATTTTCAAGTCAATCGACCCGTTTTCAAGACGTTGACCTGTTTTTCACGCCGAACCCAAATTTTAGCCATTTTGAATATTTTTCATGTTTTTCCTTAAATTCGAGAGTTCCAAATTTAAAAAAATTTTGCAAACTCCTTAATCAATAATTTTGATTAAGTGAGAATTATCATAAATTCCGAGTTATCAAGATAATTTATTTATGAAATTACCTTGATTAATCGTAGGTTCTTGAGGAGTCGAGCCCTCAAACCTACCGAGTCGTTGTTGCATTTTGTTTGTCTTATCTGAACAAGTGGGTGTTGATAAACTTACTATGATTTTATTTCTTATAATTGTTTGATTCCAAAATCAATGTATGCATGTGACCCATCAGTCTATTGAGTTTAGCTCCTGTCAGGCGTACCGATAGTTTCTCCTGTAGTTACCCAAGGAGAGCGTATCTCCCTTCGAGCGTACCGGTTAATTAGGTCCCGTGCAAGAGTGTGTGCATATGAGCATAGGGCAGGGTAGGAGGTAGATGTGGTGATTTGTATTCAAGCTGAGATTATGTTGTCATTTATTATCTGAAATATATCGCATAGTATTCCCACGATGAGCTTGTTTGCTCGCCCCCATTATTTCTATCTTTTCTGGTTGAGTTGGTGGTCGTGGCGGTGATGAGACAAGGGTGGTCTATTTGTATTAACTGTGTTTTACCTGCTTCCGCGTAACATTTTCACAATTCGCGTGTTGTCTAATTTTGAGATTTTTTGAACTGGTTGGATTTGATACGAGATTGCTATGTTGAGTATAGATTATTATCTCGTGGTGAATTATTGTGATGTGATTTTGGACAATGAAGTTCCGTTATTTTCAGATGTGAATTGAGCTAAGTAAAATGGTTTTTGAGTAATGCCTGTTAAATGATTTTTTAATAAAAAATATTTTTAAAAAAAATATTTCTATTTTTCTTGAAACCTGGGATTTTACTTTTAAAAATAACGGGGTGTTACATCAAAGGTTTTAAACTTGAGGGCATAATGAAAAATAGAGACAGCAGCTCGGAGTTTGTATAGGGATGTTCTCCCTAATATAGCATTCGTATTCATTATGGTGGTCGACGATCATAAAGGTTTCCTAAATCGTCTTTTCTTTCCCATCTGCACCGAACCATATAGGTAAGGTGATCTCTCCCATGGGAATAATTGTCCGTTCGTCAAAACAATGAATTCGATCCGTACATAGTTTGATCTCTTTAGGGTCAATTACCGTCTTCTTGAAAGTGCTAAAGTATAGAATACTTGCATAAGCTCCAATATCCGCCAAGATTTAATGAACATTGACTCTGAATATTGGAGTCGTTAATACGATCACATCAAATAGGGGATGGTCGAACAGGAGTGCTTCCCTTTGTTCTTGAAAGAGATCATGGTAGGCAGGCTAAGACCAGTGATAGAAGTCGGAATCCACGATCGATGGCAGGGTTCAGGCAAGGGAGGCTGCTTCTTTGGACAAGACTTGGATCATAGGGAAAGGGCGAATCTTCCTTGAGCTAACAAAAACTATTATTGACAAGTTATGTCATGGTGGATGCGGAGGCGATATCCATGTTCTTGGAGGGCGGCGGCCTGACCGGAAGCTTGGGGGTGGCGAGGGCGGCCTCCTGGGCGGCAAGCTTGGCGGTCTCTTTCTTGTCGTAAATTGGCTCAACGAGCTCTCTCCTCGCTTGTACCGAGGGCATCTTTAGAGTATACCGAATCAGTATAGCTACCCTTCTTCTGACACAACAATGCAATTGGAATCAATGTCGAAAGGGAGTGCTAACGAATTTCTTTCTTCGGTGGCCACTACGATCTGCAACTTCAGGCGAGAGTCCAACGGAGGTAGGTGTCTGCGTCAGGTGGTCCTTGGTTGTCGTCAATGTCCGACAACTAGCATTATTTATTTGATGTCCGGCGTAGAAAGCACATCGCGTGTAAGCCTTGTCAGGCCTTCTCGACATGGTCAGATCTCCTCGACTGGTATTAGCGAGTTGACCTGAAGAAGATTCTCTCTAAGGTGATTCTTGCCCGCCTTGTTTACGAGTTCGAGATGAGCTGGCTCCATCATCACGATGGACGGAATAGAAGGTCATGATTTATTTTTGCGGAGGAGGTTCGACCCTTCTCGGCGATGCATGTTCTTCATCCATATTATTTGAGTTATCTTCTTGTCGGCCCCTCTTTCGTCCATCTTTCGTAAACTTAAGAACTTGTGGATCTGCGATCAATTTGAATGAGGCGAAAATCAAGCTAAAAATTGGTACGTATTATGACCAATTGATTTGTGGTATGCACAATATGTGGCTTTGTCAAGCTAACTCTCATCAGCCTTCATGGGTCTCGTCTCAAGGATGATACCCTTGCTCTTATTAGACTCTAATCAACCTTCATGGGTATGTATTAGACTTTGCTTCCTTATTTTTCGTTTTCAATCCATCAGCATATTGAAAGTTCGGCACAGACATGGACTCTTCTGCCATAATATGTTGTTGTGCACGAGTGAGAAACTCCTGATACGTGGTCGGTTTGTTTTGACATAAGGACCACTTAAACATTGAGTTAGGCCTGAGGCCCGAGTAAGCGGAGACCAGTAGTGTCTCTTGATGACATGGCTCCATATTTTGTACGCAATCATTATACTGAGCCACGTAAGCATTCTGCCTTCCTTTAACTATGCTTGTAATGGATTCCATCAGGACCATGCAAACGTGGGACCCGATAAAATGAGATTAAAAGCAAATTTCAAATGGAATTAGTTGAATATTGACTGTGGGGGTAAAGAGTGGTACCACCTTTGGGCTTTTGTCCAAGAGTGGACAGCACAGGATATCTAATGCCAGTGGCGAGGCAGTATCAACAACCGAATCAGAAATGACCAACGGTGGAGACGACAATAACGGCAATAGCGTTTGGTCCCCCTGTTTTCGATGAGTCTCTAATTCGGCGATCCTTTTCTTCAGTATCACCAATTCATCAGCTTCCCTCCTGGTTGTTCGATCTCTGGTGATCTTTTGTCTAAGATCATGATCTGTCTCTTTTCGTCTGAGTCGTGTAAACAAAAAAGGATTATGAGGTGGTTTCTTGAGGATGGTGGCCAATCTACTTTCTCCGGTCATCTCTGTTTAGGCTAAATTTGTTGCTTTTTCTCGTTGATTTGCCACGTCCTTCGATGAAGGAATTACAGCTTTGGAATGGGCTGAACTTTTTTCTTTATCGTTCCTTGCAGGTGTTTTGAGGAGGTCCGCAGCTTGTGGTGCGACGATGTAATAGGGGACGCTGTCGACAAGACTTGTGTCATCATGTTTGCCATGCCATTCAAGAATTTAGGGATTTGAAATACCGTCATGAAGTCCAGGATAGAAGACGGTGCCAGAACCGTAGTACGCGGTTACCCTACCATCTGGGGTTGTGCGCTTGACGGCTCAGCACGATGGGGTTGGATACATGGTTGCTCAGCCCGCAGGGGTTGAGATTCAGCTTCCCAGCTCGATGGTGATGACATGATCTTGAGCTTTTGTCTAGTATTTCATGTAAAAAATTGCAACAAAACAAATGATGGAGCCCTCCTTCTAGCACCAAACTGTTGTTATGCAAATTATGCAACAACGGGTTAGAGTAATCCCCTAAGTTTAAGGATGATCATACATAGAAAATTATGGGAATTATGTTGTGATTATTGAATCAACGCAACAAAAAATATTATAGTAACAATGAACTAAGATAAGAAATTCAATCAGACGTGGTCGAACTTCCTTGTGTTTTATATATGAAATTGTTCGGACCCTTAGTCCTTGCTTTTTCAAAGTTCAATGGAAAATGTTGTAGTGTTATGACAAAAGTTGCATCTCTCTCTTTTGTACAACTATTGTGGGTATTTATACTATGAAACCCACGAACATGTTTGTCGAGGTTGGCATGTTAATGTTATGATTACTTGGTGCAGAACCACCCAGTGGGTCCCATGTCAGTCGATTACTTGTCCATCAGGTAACGGGCATATCTTGTCTGCATCTAATGTTCTGTTAGAGTCCAACCTTCAGGAATCAGATTGTACTTCTCATATCACGGTCTGAGTTTAGCCTCCGAGGGGGTTGTCCGTCTTTTGGTTTTGTACACATTCCGACATTCATTTCAAAGAGGCCGGATACTCTGAGTTTTGTTCATATCTGAATCCAAGCTTTGGAGTGACTTTGTCAAGGTCCGACTAATCTCGTAATAATCTTGATGCTTAAATTTTTTCATTCAGTAACTTTGATGCCACGTGTAATTTATTTATAGCGGTGCCAGATCGGATAACTATAGTCTTCTGTTAGATATGCTGTAAAAGTTTGGCTTTCAGATATTAATAATATCATTTTGGTCTGGCAATCATGTTTTAGTCAAAGTATATATATATTTGCAGTTTATTTATTTATGCAATCATACTCCTTGTCTTACATTGAGATAGTGTGGTTCGTGGTGTCTCGAACAGAAAGGTCACCTATCAGTTCCTTGTAAGACTAAATACGTTGTTCACAGTCTAGACTGGCAGTGAGACCCCACTTGGAAAAAGACTATAGTGTATTCTTGACTCAGTTGACCTTAACTGGAGAATTACACTAGTACTTATGTTAAGTATTGAACAGGACCACCAGAAGGATAAGATTATGAGACTCACTGATCGTTGTTGTAATCTATACCTTCAGTGATTGACGCGTTCTCTAAAGCTGTAAGATAATATAAAATAGTTGTGTATATTCATTACTTATTTATTTGATTTACCAAGAGTGATTCCTATTTTATTAGGATGACATACTCGGTACTTTGGTAAATAAGAATGTTTATATGACGATCTATTATAAATTATTTATGGTACCGTGTTCCAGTGCGCTGGATTGATGACGTCCCCGAAATGAGCTCAGGAAGGAATATTGTGTTAAACCCTGCAAGTGGATATTTATCCGACACAATGATTAAAGTTCTGAGTAGTACTAATTTCGGAAATAAATAAGAAGTCGATTAATTATCTTGTCAGTAATTTAATTAATCCACGGACGTTATATCTTAAACATGGGGAGGTAAATCGGTCAATTAGATTAATATTTATTAATCAAGTGGAGGTTTAATTTAATTGATTAAATTGGAGCGAAATGGGGAGAGCAATAATAATATTTTAGTGGGATATATTATTATTAATTTTATTAGGATTTTAAGAATTAATTTTATTTCATATTTATTATTCCATGAGATAGGGAATATTCCTTCTAGAATATTACCTAGGGTTAGGAGACTAGGGAGTCTTCTAGAAGGCGATGTTATGAGAAAAGAATCATGACCTAATATGGATTAGTTTATGGAGTGGAATTAGGATTTCTTGGCCTAATGGGATAAGCCCATATTTGGCACCTCCTTAAGGTCCCTAATGGAGCCTATAAATACACTATGTCCCAACCTCTTGAGACATAAGTGCTAGGGCCGATTTTCTCACCTTCAAGAGAGAGAGAATTGTCTTGTTCGAGAGTTAGGGAGACTCAATTAATCGCACCACCAAGATTAATTGAAATAGGTGTTTAGGTAATTCATTAGAAGGCTTTAAGGTGTTTTTCTTTAAACCTCAAAGCTCCATATTTTCCGGCCATCTCCTGCCGCCGTTCGCCGCCGAAAATCTGCCGCCGCTGCTGATCGTCGCCGAGAACCGCCCTGACCCCAGCAGCACGCAGCCGCGAGCACATGCCCGCAACTGCACGCAGCTGGAGCCTCGCGCCAGTTCCCAAGCAACGCGTATCGCAGCCCAGCATCACCGCGCAGAGCCCCGACTCTGATCGCCCCTGCACGTGATTGCGGCCTCGACCTCCTGTGCATAAAAAACGCGACCTGCACGCTCCGCCTGATCCCAACGTTCACCCAACACCACCTGCTGTCCTTGCTCGCACAAGACTCCGCGCGCGCCTAGGACACGCAACACACATGCTCTCGCTTGCCTCGCGCCAGCGACCTAGTCTCGTGCGTCACGCCACGACGCGCACCTGCCAGCACCCGCGACCTGTGACAACCGGTTCCGATCAGCTGCAGTTCGTGACCCGAGCCGCTGCAACCCGACCCGACCTGAGACTGATCCGAACTTGCCCAACCGGCCCGAGCCTGAGAAGTTCGTTCCGGTGATCTGTTCGTGATTCAACACTCAACTAGAGTCGACAAAGGCCAAACTCTTCAACCGATTGAGTTGTGGTAATCAGACGATCTCCATCAAAGGAAATCAGAAACATCACTGAATCGGCAAAAAATTTAAGAGGTAATGTCCTAATCCTAACTATAGATTCCGCTGCGTTAGGATTTATTTCGATAAGTTCAATATTGTGCATGTCGTTGACGTTCCTCATAGAACCCAACAACTGGTATCAGAGCTCAGATTAATTCAACTTTGTGCACAATTTGAATTAGGACTTGCCTGTTTACGTTAATTATGTGTGTACGGAAGCAGCGGCATAGTAGATTAGAAATTGCAATTGTTTGCAGGTGATTTCGAATCCGACTATTTTGGCCCGTATGTATGATTTAATTCATGTATGAATGTATGGTGTTTTTATAAGCCTCGGACATGTCGAGGAGTTTTTGGGTTGGTGAATGATTGTAATAAATTATTCGCGCAGTGGGACACTGCATAGTTTATTGTTTTCATAGAAAACTCGTGTACGACTCCTGCGCGGGTCATATGATGAATTATGTAATTGTTGTTTTATATTATTCATTGATTGATCCGGCAGATGTGGAGAAAACTCGACGGGGCTAGGTGACAAACACACAGACGGATGCCATGGTGATGAACCAATGGCGACTTTCCCGGAGACAACCTACTCAAGATGAAGAGTGGGAGTCACTGCGAAAGGGGTGTTCCAATTCCTAAGATAGAAAACACATTCAAGCAAATGACAGGATTGTGTTTCTCAGTAACATTAGAGATTAATTAATGGCCATAGTAGTTGGATTATAATTTCTAGTTTATTATTGCTCATTAATTATGCATGTCCTTATTTGCTTTATGTGCAAATTGCAGTAGGAGCATGTCTAGAAAATCTCTTAAATTAAAATTATATTAAGTGTGTAATGGGTTGAAATAAATTACATCTAAGGCCTCCATTATAGGTTTGTTAGTGAAGTGGTTAAGATCGATCGCATAGGACGGTTTATTTCATAGTTCACAAGGACAAATCTCCTTCAGGTTGGTAATAGCGAGCTATTACAAAAGAGTACGGGTCATCCAAAGGTGAACGTATGATTTTGGTAGTGAACTTGGTACCAATTAATGGATTACACTTAAAGTGCAAATTAAAACGACATTCCCAAAGATGAAACGGCTATTAATTGAGTACTAATTTGTCAGTATATCAATTAATGGGATCACTCCCTCCTCTTGCGATGGTTTGAACCATAGACGTCCACACTCCGTGGCCTGCGGGGATTCAGTGTATAGAGATGCCGTTGAATTTACTTGAATATTGTTGTTTAGGGATCAATATTTGATGTTGAATTCTAAAATACTTGACTGAGTAAAAACTATGTTTACGTGATCCCAGGAATTCAAAATGTCTTTTAATCCGTAGTCCGTAATTCTCAAAGAAAACAAACTTGTTGGTTCCAATTACATTGATTGGAAAAGGAACTTCGATATAGTGTTAACTGCTAAAGGGTACAAATTTGCTACTGTTGAGGCTTGTCCGGATGTGCCTGCTGATAATGCGCCAGATAATGAGAAAGAGGCGTATGCTCGGTGGAAAAAGGCTGACGAGATGGCGAAGTGTTACATCTCTGCATCTTTGTCTAATGTACTTCAACATCAACATCAGTCTATGGACACTGCAGCAGAGATGCATCTTAATCTCAAGGAGTTATTTGGTCATCAGTCGCGGGCTGCCCAACAAGAAGCCATGAGGATTTTGATGAATATGACCATGCGTGAGGGCACTCCCGTGAGGGAACATGTTCTTGCTATGATGGCCCAGCTGAATGAGCTGGAGGTCCTTGGGCCTTTTACTGACGGGGAAACCCAAGTTGATATAATGCTCCAGTCTTTGCCAAAGAGCTTCGAACAATTTCGGTTGAATTATAACATGTATAAGATGTTGATGACTCTTCCGGAACTTGTTGCTGAGCTTCAATCGGCAGAGGTCCTGTTTCGTCACAAAGCCCAGGCGATGGTTGCCCAGCAGGGTGAAGGTTCTTCTTCCAGGCCTTCTAAAAGTAGGAAGAGGAAGAAGTCCACAGGAAAGGGCAAAGCGGTCATGAATGATGCGCGACCTCAGCAAGCTGCGAAAAAGCCAAAGGGCAAGTGCCACAAATGCAGCAGAAGGGACACTGGAAGGCCGACTGCCCTCTCCACAAGAAGGGCGATAAAGGTACATCTTTTTCATTAGTCGTTGAAACATGTTTAGGGTGTTATCTACCAGTACCTGGTGTGTAGATACATCAGCCACTAATCATGTTTGCAATTCTATGCAGGAGTTCCAAGAAACCAACCGGCTTAGGGAAGGAGAAGTGACCATCTACTTGGGCGATGCTAGTAGAGCGTCAGCATTTGCAGTGGGATACGTCTATTTAGATTTTAGTTTAGATAGGACTTTGGTTTTAAAAGATTGTCTTTATGTTCCTAGTTTTAGAAAGAATTTGATTTTAGTTTCTAATTTGTTTATGAACGGTTTTTCTGCTTTTTTCGATAATAAAGTTGTTATTCGTTTTGGCAAAAAGTTCATATGTTCTGGTTCATTGGTAGACAATCTGTACTTTTTAGAACCAAAGTCACCTCCACTGCAACATAAAAAATTACTTAATTCATCATCTAACCTGAATAAGAGAAAGAACCTTCAAAAATGAATGAAACATATCTTTGGCATCTAAGACTTGGTCATATAAACCTTAGAAAGATTCAAAGGTTGGTAGCAGACGGGCCCTTGGGGTCGTTAGAAGTCGAGGCTTTTCCAACTTGTGAATCTTGCCTGGAAGGAAAAATTTTAATCAAAGGGGAATAGAGCCGAAGATCTGTTAGGGATAATTCATTCCGATTTATGTGGTCCTATGTCTATTGAAGCGAGAGAAAGTTTCGAGTACTTCGCTACGTTTATCGATGACTATTCGAGATATGGGTACATTTTTCTATTGCACCGCAAGTCTGAATGCTTTGAGAAATTCTTGAAGTATAAGGCGGTTGTGGAGAAGCAGTTAGAAAAAAAGTATCAAGTCATTATGATCTTATCGTGGTGGCGTATATCTCTCGAATGAATTTAAAGACTATTTGATGGATAATGGGATTACTTCCCAACTGACTGCGCCAGCCACACCCCAGCAAAATGGCGTGGCAGAGTGAAGGAATAGGACTCTATGGAAATGGTTAGGACAATGATGAGTTATAGTACAATACCCGATTCGTTTTGGGGATATGCCCTAGAAACAGCAGTTTACGTTCTGAACAGAGTACCTTCTAAATCAGTACCGTCTAAACCATTGGAGTTGTTGTCTAGGAGCAAGCCCAGTCTAAGATATCTCAGGATTTGGGGTAGTCCAGCAGATGTGCTTAGAACCGATACTGATAAGTTAGAGCCTAGAACAGAATTAAGGCTGCTTGTGGGATATCCTAAGGAAACGAAAGGTGGTCTATTTTATAGTCCCGAGGACCAGAAAGTAATCGTTAGCACGAATGCAAGGTTCTTGGAAGAAGACTATGTGTCAGATCACAAGCCTAGTAGTAGACATGTCCCTGAGGAGGTAAAGGGAGTGAGTACTTCAATACCGAGTGTGCTAGATGTTACACCACAAAGTACTGCAACATGTATCGCTAATGATGCACCTGAGCAGGTAGTACCTCATCGTAGTGGAAGGGTTGTCCGGAAGCCCGAACGATTCATAGGTCTTGGAGAGTCTTCTGAGGCCGTCCCGGATGTTCTTGAAATCGACCCATGGACATACAATGAGGCACTTCAAGATCGCGACGCAGAGTCTTGGCAAAAGGCGATGAAGTCTGAAATGGATTCTATGGATTCCAATCAGGTCTGGGATCTTGTAGTACCACCCAGTCGCGTGCATGCCATTGGATGCAAGTGGTTATATAAGAGAAAGAGAGGAGCACATGGGAAGGTTGAAACCTTCAAAGCTAGGCTTGTTGTGAAAGGGTATACTCAGAAATAAGGGATCAATTATGAGAAAACTTTTTCGCCGGTAGTTATGCTGAAATCCATCAGGATTCTCTTGGCTGTTGCCGCTCATATGGATTATAAGATTTTGCAAATAGGTGTTAAGACTGTTTTTCTTAACGGGAATTTAGACGAGGACATCTTTATGCAGCAACTAGAAGGATTCATTGCAAAGGGACAAGAGCATCTGGTCTGTAAGCTGAAAAGGTCCATTTATGGACGAAAGCAGGCTTCGAGGTCTTGGAACATCCGATTTGACGAGGTTGTCCAATCGTATGGATTTACCCAGTGTCCGGATGAGCACTGTGTACACAAGAAAAGTAAAGGAAACGTGATGGTGTTTCTAGTGCTATACGTAGATGATATTCTCCTCATTGGATACAGTGTGAAAATGTTATCAAATGTAAAGGTATGGTTATCCAAGCAGTTTGATATGAAAGATTTCGTAGAAGTAGGACATGTTTTCGGTATCAAGGTCATTCAGGACCGAGATAAGAGAAAATTGTGCCTATCCCAATCTACATATATAGACATTGTCCTGAAGCGTTTCAACATGCATGATTCAAAGAAAGGGGATTTACCTTTCCGACATTGAATCGCTCTATCTAAGAAGATGTCCCCGAAGACTCCTCAAGAGATAGAGGACATGAAGGCAGTTCCTTATGCATCGGCAGTAGGAAGCCTCATGTATGCGATGTTGTGTACGCGCCCTGATATCTGTTATGCAGTAGGCATGGTGGCAAGATATCAGAGTAATCCAGGGCCGGATCATTGGTCTGCGGTAAAGCATATATTCAAGTACCTGAGAAGGACTAAGGAGTACATGCTGATTTACCAGGCAGATGAATTGCTTCCGTTGGGTTACACCAATTTTGACTTCCAGGCAGATCGGGACGAAAGCAAGTCAACCTCAGGGTTTTTGTTTACTTTAGGAGGAGGAGAAGCCATTGTATGGAGGAGTGTTAAGCAGAAATGCGTGGCAGACTCAACCGTGGAAGCTGAGTATGTAGCAGCCTCAGAGGCAGCGAAAGAAGCTGTTTGGCTCAGGAATTTTCTCCTCGACCTTGACGTGGTGCCGAGTTTGCCCGCTGCAATTACAGTGTTCTGTGATAACAGCGGAGCAGTAGCAAAATCGAAGGAACCACGAACTCATAAAGCAAATAAACACATAGAGCGCAAGTACCACCTGATATGAGAAATCGTTGGACGAGGAGAAGTCGTTGTTCCCAAGATATAGTCAGAGGACAACCTAGCAGATCCTTTTACGAAGAGCCTACCGGCGAAAGTCTTTTCAAAACACGTAGAAGGAATGGGAGTCAGATGTTAGAGCAACATATTAGACTAGTCTTTGAGAATTAGATTAAAAGAGAATTGTGGTTAGTGATAGCCATGAGCTTATTAAGCATAAGTGGGAGATTGTTAGATATGTTGTAAAAGCTTGGCTTTCAGATATTAATAATACCATTTTGATCTGGCAAACATGTGTTAGTCAAAGAATATATATGTTTGCAGTTTATTTATTTATGCAATCATACTCCTTGTCTTACATTGAGATAGTGTGGTTCGTTGTGTCTCGAATAGAAAGGTCACCGATCAGTTCCTTGTAAGACTAAATCACTTGTTCACAGTCTAGACTGGCAGTGAGATCCCACTTGGAAAAAGACTGTAGTGTATTCTTGATTCAGTTGACCTTAACTAGAGAATTACACTAGTACTTATGTTAAGTATTGAACAGGACCACCGGAAGGATAGGATTGTGAGACTCACTGATCGTTGTTGTAATTTATACCTTCAGTGATTGATGCGTTCTCTAAAGATGTAAGATAATATAAAATAGTCGTGTATATTCATTTACTTATTTATTTGATTTACCAAGGGTGATTCTTATTTTATTAGGATGACATACTCGGTACTTTGGTAAATAAGAATGTTTATATGACGAGCTATTATAAATTATTTATGGTACCGTGTTCTAGTGCGCTGGATTGATGACGTCCACGAAATGAGCTCAGGAAGGAATAATTGTGTTAAACCCTGCAGGTGGATATTTATCCAACACAATGATTAAACTTCTGAGTGGTACTAATTTCGGAAATAAATAAGAAGTCGATTAATTATCTTGTCAGTAATTTAATTAATCCAAGGACATTATATCTTAAACATGGGGAGGTGAATAGGTCAGTTAGATTAATATTTATTAATCAAGTGGAGGTTTAATTTAATTTATTAAATTTGGAGCCAAATGAGGAGAGCAATAATAATATTCTAGTGGGACATATTATTATTTAATTTTATTAGGATTTTCGTAATTAATTTTATTCCATATTTATTGTTCCATGAGATAGGGAATATTCCTTCTAGAATATTACCTAGGTTTAGGAGATTAGAGAGTTTTCTAGAAGGTGATGTTAGGAGAAAGGAATCATGACCAAATATGGATTAGTTTATGGAGTGGAATTAGAATTCCTTACCCTAATGGGATAAGCCCATATTTGGCACCTCCTTAAGGTCCCTAATGGAGTCTATAAATACACCATGTCCCAACCTCTTGAGACATAAGTGCTAGGGCCGATTTTCTCACCTTCAAGAGAGAGAGAATTGTCTTGTTCGAGAGTTAGGGAGATTCAATTAATCGCACCACCAAGATTAATTGAAATAGGTGTTTAGGTAATCCATTAGAAGGCTTTAAGGTGTTTTTCTTTAAACCTCAAAGCTCCATATTTTCCGGCCATCTCCTCCAGCCGACCGCCGTCGTCCTCGCCGGAAATCCGCGGCCGCTGCTGATCGCCGCCGAGAACCGCCCCGACCCCAACAACACGTAGCCGTGAGCACATGCCCGCAACCGCACGCAGCCGGAGCCTCGCGCCGGTTCCCAGGCCACGCGTATCGCAGCCTAGCACCAGCGACCCATGCCAACCGGTCCTGATCAACTGCAGTCCGCGACTCGTGACCGCGACCTAAGCCGCTGCAATCCAACCTGACCCGAGTCTGATTCGAACCTGCCCAACCGGCCCGATCCCGAGAAGTTCATTCTGGTGATTTGTTCGTGATTCAACACTCGACTAGAGTCGACAAAGGCTAAGCTCTTCATCTGATTGAGCTGTGGTAATTAGACGATCTCCATCAAAGGAAATCAGAAACGTCTCTGAGTCGGCAAAAATTTTAAAAGGTAATGTCCTAATCCTAACTATAGATTCCGCTGTGTTAGGATTTATTTCGATAAGTTCAATATTGTGCATGTCGTTGATGTTACTCATAGAACCCAACATCTTCTTCCATTAGAACTGAACTCAGGAGGAGACACTAGTAATTATTCGAAGAATCCAAAGTGTGCCTACAAAAAGGAACAAGTGTTGGGATCTATGAGGATCTCGTTATGTACAAGTCATGAATTCAATAGCAAACGGAAACCTATGCGTAGCGGATCTAAATGTTTGACGTAGAAAACTTACGACTTAAAATTTTCTGAATCTGACAGATTCGGGTTGACCAGGAGCAGCACGTGTCGCGTCAGGGGTCGGTGGGAGTCGCGCGCTGGCAGACGGTGGCAAATGACACGGCGGGTTCTGTGCGTGAGAGGTCGCCGATAGTCACACGTCGGGGCTGGCCGGGCTTCGCGTGCAGGTTGGGCTCGCCAACTCGTCGCGGCTGGTCGTCGACAGTCGGCGGCAGCTCATGTTGGTCGACGGTGGTCGACAGTGGTGGTCGATCGACTGATGATCACGGGGTCTCGGTACCTCGGGATCTTCTACTGTATTACTTGAACACCTCTTCAACCCGCACTCATGGAGCAATGAAAAGAAGCTAAAGCTTGAATGGAATCTAGAGAGAGAAAATAGGGCGTGCATGTATACTACACGTTGGGAATTTTATGTTCTCTGATGTTCTATTCCATGAGCTTAATAATGTATATATAGAGCTACAGTAGGGATCCTTAGGATAATAGGAATAGAGCTTCTTAAGTATTGGACTAACTGTGGGCCAAGCCCACCCTCCCAATTACTTAAATAATATCATAATATTATTGCACTCTATTTTCCTATCCCAAATTATATTTGAGACTCCAATAATAATTACTTGATTTACCTCCCCGTGTTTAAGATATAATGTCCATTAATTAATTCGATTATTGATAATCAAGAATTAGCTAATATATTATATTACCAAAGCCAGTGTCGTTCATTGCATTATTATTATGTCGGAATTTAATCCACCTGCATGGTTTAACCTAACAACCTTCATGAACTCACTTCGAGGACATCATCAAACTGTCGTTCATGGTGACCGTAAATATTCTAATAGCACATTGTACATATAATAATATTACCCATAACAACAAGTATGTTGACTCAATAAACTGAATCTCACATTCAGTGAATCAACGTAATAGTTACCATATGTACATGTCTGTTTATATCTTACGGGTTAAGAGAACGTAGTAATTAACTGAGACATAAGTTTGTTTACGAAGATCAGTATAAAACAAATTGTTACTCTCTGGGATCCTTTTCAATACATAAATGTAATAGCGCAACAAATCAGTCAAGAGCAACCGTGCAGTTGACACAACAACCATTCTAATGGTTTGTTCATTTCCATCTATATTGTGAACCAACAATTCTTGTTTCACAAGTAACTGCTAGAATGATCTTCTGTTCCCCCGATGATGACCCATTCTATCTAATCGTAAAACAGTAGAACATAGAAATCATTTAATCAAACATAATTCTCATTCAATAAAAATAAAGTGTAATATCATTCAAAGCCAAGCTTCCAGTATATAACACAACCAATCTCCCACTTATAGTTAAAACTTCCACTTTACAAGTATAGTTCTATCAATCCGTTATTCTAAAAGACCTGTGTTGATCCTATGCCCATACATCTGACTCTCATTCCTTCCACGTGTTTGACGAAGACCTTCACCGGCAAAGTCTTCATGAAAGGATCAGCTAGGTTATCCTCTGATGCAATCTTGGCAATCTCGACGTCTCTTCTTCCTACGATATCTCGTATCAGGTAGTACTTGTGTAATGCCCCGTTTATTTATGAATAATTATGGATTATTAGGGATTTATTTATCATTATTGCTATTATAATATTTATTTGCCAAATTTTAATTAAATGCCTAAATGTCTAAATGTTATTATTATTTATTCAATAAATAATGTGTTATAGATATATATATGTCTACATATTATTATTTGTCTAATTGTAATTGTTTTTATAAATGTGTATTTGTATTATTATTAATATTATTCTTCTAAATTAAATTGTGTAATAATATATATATTACCCGGTTTGTAAATTTAAATCGTTGAGCCCGAGAATCGAGCCCGAGTCTTTGCACTCGTCCAAACCCGTGAGCCCCGGCCCATGTGAACCGCCCCAGACCCAGTTTATTTCCCCTAAAACCATGAGTGTTTGTGTCTTGGGTGCTAAGGCATTAAAAACCTAGATATATATGTGATATATTTTTCCCCTCTCGATCAGTTGATAGCCCCGCAGCTTTTCTCCATCGCCCGATATCACGCAGAGAAGAGAGAAATCTCATCCTTTCCCCTCGCCATAATCATCGCCATCAATCCCGCACCTCCTCTCTCACGCGCATACAGAAGGAACATAAAAATCCCAAACTCTCATCTCGTCTCTCTCGCCGCTCATCATCATCAACATCCGACAGCCCTACTTCTCCCTTCTCGAACGATCACCAGGCCGCAAGCCATCCACCTCGAAGGCCAGACTCCGCTCGATTCACCACGAGCAAGTCAAACACGTCTTCGGCTAACCCCTCGATCGCTACCGCTGTCCAACCGAGCCAGACAATCACGCCCACGCGAGCCGAGCCGGCCGTGTTCAGTCCCTGTGTTTGGAGGTTTCGAGTTTCGAGGCCCCATCGATCTGTTCGTCCCGTTCGTCCATTCATTTTTTTTTTCCAGAAGAAAGGTAATCAGTGAACCTTCTTGATATATTCGTGCTCATGTTTGTTCATTCGGTTATATTCGTACTCTTCGAATCGTTTCTCGTAGTTGCGTTGGATCATTAATTGGTGTGTATGTTCATTTTGTTCGGACGGGTAGAGTTTCGTAAAGTTTCGTGGATGATTGGAACTCAATTTCGATATCGAGTAACTTTGTTGCGTCTGTGTTTATGATGTATTTCGGAGCCTTGAGTTTAGCTTGGAAAAGTTCAAATATGTTACTTGGTAACGCAAAACACTCCAACCGGCTTGAAATCGGTTTGCTTCCTTCTTCCTCGCCGATAGAACGCCGCGCTCCTGCACAAAACTCTCACACCGGAGGGGTTTTCCAGTGAAGAGCCTCCGATGCTTAAGTCAGTATATGTTTGTTCAATTTTCCAAAGTAAAGAATGGATAAATCGTAAACCCTAAGAAAAGACCCACTCCCCTATATATAGGAGTGAGATACCTGCCCTAAGAGCTGTCCGGATATTTGGTGAGCTGTCCTGCCCGCGCTGCCCGTCCGTACACACACAGTACGTGTATTGTCAGAAATGTCAGGGATGTCAGAGGTGGTTATTGCCACTATTACTCTGCACCACTAGGTTCTCGCCACGTGTCCCCTTTTGAGCTGAAAGGAAATATTCCCTTGCGTGGGCCGTTGGGATCTCTTGGTATCTTCCACGCGCCTACTCACGTTCAGGTCACGCTCTCGACTGTCTCCTTCCTCCTACGTGCTCGTTATGATCGAGCTCCCCCTCGTTAGGTCAATCCTCGACCAACCCTGTCGTTCTGTTCGATCTCTTCTGCTTTGGTCGATCATCCTTCAACCCACATGGTTTTCTCCCAACTTATGCCGGTTTGACCGACGTGATGGGCCGGTCTGTTCTTTAGTCATATGATATCCCATATCATCTAGTCCCCCCCACTCTGGTCGAGTCTGAATGACTCGATCTAAGAGTGAGTCCGAGCTGTCTTCTTCGTTCTACGTATCTTTTCCGATTATTTTTGTCGATATCGCCTTCTGGTCTCCTCTATCGATCACTCTTGTTGATGTTGTTACCTTTCCTCGACCACGTGGTTTCTTTTATTGCATGCTATGATCGCTTTTCATCTCTCTTTATTATTAGCGCGATTTCCGCCTGCCACATGTCCTCCTTCTCTGTACCTTTAATCATCACGTCTTCTCGCGATTTGTGCCGCTCCGATATCTACGCCTCTTTAATTGTTTCCGCCGTTGGATCTTCCTTTATCTAACGGTCCTATTCTCCCAACTCTTCACCTTATTCAATTCTACTCCTATAAATACGATACTTAGTCATTTTTGCAACTTTTCTCACCTTTGCAATTTTGAATCTCCTTTGTGCTCCGCATTTTCTTTCTGCAGACTGCTCTTGCCTACTCTCAACGCCTGTTCAAGCACTTTCCGGCAACCACTTCTCAACCGCGACCATGAGTAAGTCTCTTGTGCTCTAATTTTATATCTACGCGTGTTTATCTTGTCAATTTTTTGATTTTCCTGTTACTTCTTCCTTTTCCCCAATTCTTCTCGCTTCGCTTGCGGCCAAAAGACCCACCTTTCTTGCTTTTCGAAACCCTAATTTTTCTTCTTTCCCCCTCAATTTTTTGTTCTACTTTTTCAGATTCCGCCGATTCTAACGCATCGAGCCATCCGTTCAGTGAGGCTGAGACAAGCGCGTCGTCTTTCCCTCTTCGCCAGCCTGTCCCTCACTCACCCTCTCGCTCTGTTGAGGAAATCTACAATCCCGTTCCCATCAGCATTTTACGCCCTTCCGACCACGCCACACCTTCTCCTTCTCGCCCATCTACTCGTCTGATTGACGAATCAGATGAGGATACCCTCGATCACATCCCTCTAAGGCGCCGCCGAGGAGGCTCTCGATGCTGCCGAGACCGTTGCTGAGGATGATGAAGATACTGTTCCTCTCTCTCGCCACTCTGTGTTTGCCAAAGCTGCCTCATCTAGTAAGCCGAAACAAAACGTTTCTTCCTCGCCCATCTCGAAGCCTTCCAACACTCCTCTCTCACCGACCCGCCCAGGTCCTACTGCTGCGCCCTCCAAACCTACCAAGAAGAGGAGGTTAGTCAAGGCTTCTTCCTTGAATCAGCCCTCTTCTCACTCTCTCATCGCCGGCTGGTTGGACATCAACGAGGTTGGTCACCCGGCGAAGTGGGCGTTCGTATCTCCCAGTCCTAAGGACACATATGACAATCCCCCCAAGGGTTGTTATACCTTTTTCGAAGTGCAGTTTAAGCTTGGTATCCGCTTTCCATTGTGCCAAGATCTGATCGACATCTGCCGGTGGTTCGATCTGCCCTTGAACCAGCTCCCTCCCAATGCTATCCGATTCATTACCATTTTCATCATTCTTTGTCATGTCCGTCTAGGTCGGCTCGACCTCGATTTCTTCCACTATTGTTACACCCCCTCGAAACACCCTCAAGGGCTCTACCTCAAAGGCCGAGCCGATATTCACTTCATCTCCGACACCCCCACCAACATCCCGCGGTGGAGAGATAGGTTCGCCTTCGTCGAGCCTAGTCCTGCCTTCCCTTGGGAGCCAACTCCGTGACGTAAGGAGCTCACCCGTGATACCGCGGTGCCTCCTCAGAATGCCCTCTTCGACCAACGGATCGCTGTTTGGAACACCAAGCCTGTTGCGTCGAAGACTTTACTTGAGGATGAAAACCTTTTGCATTACTGTGGCCTTCTCACTCACAAATCACTTCCCCTTCCTTCCCCTAAGATATTCGATCTTATTCGAATTGTATACGATCCAGGTATTTGCATTTTATTAAGTGTGCCTGACATTATTGTATTGCTATATGACTTTTTCTGCTGTAACCCTGGCTTTATTCATGATTTTTGACAGAGATGCCGACTATCTCTGTGCCCAAACGGAGTGCTCCTCTCAAAAAGAAGCAACCTGGTGAGGGGTCGAGCTCGAAATCGGCTAACTCGATCGCCTCCCAGTCCACCCGCTCTGCTTCCCCTCCTCCGAACATATCTGTCGAGCCAACTCCTTCAGTCAACCTTCCAACCGAGCAGCCCCTCGAGCCGTCAGAGCAGCTCGAGAAACCGTCCTCTCCACCGCCTTCCTCTCCTCCGCTGCGTTCTCCCACGCGCGATCAAACGACCCCGGTCGTCCATATCCCCGCTTCCCCAGAGCAAACCCAGTGAGTGGAGAATCCACTTAAATGCTCCGCTGCTGGGGAAGACGAAAATGTTACTAAACGCCGCCGCGTTGAGGAGACTGCCCTCTCGATCACAACGCTCGACGGTCCGGGGTTTTCTCATTATCTCAGAGATGTTCTTCCCCCCGTCGACCGTCCCACCGACCATTATAACGACGGTCACTCCCTTCGCGATCGCGGCCAACGGCTTGCCCACTGGCTGGCTCAGGTATCTTACTGTTTCCCAATGCCTGTCCATTTTCATTTTTTATCTTTCGCTTGTTAAGTAGTCCAACACTTTCTATTACGTGTCCCTGTAGGGAATGGTCGAGCTCGCGCCCTTGATCGAGCAGACCCTAGCGAGCCTTGGTCGATCCATCTCGGCCCTTGAGCGGAGTAATCTTCGCCTTGGCACTCAACTGCAAGAAACTATGGCCAAGGCGAACGATCTCCACGATAGGTTTAAGGAGTCGGCTGCCCGCAACAAGGCCCTCTCAGATGAAAAGGATACGCTCGAGGGGGCTTTGAAGTCTTTCGAGGAGACCCTCGCAGCGGAGCGAGCAGAGAAGGAGGCTCTCCTAGCCTCCAAGAAGGCTCTCGAGACTGCGCTCGAGGAGGAGAAGTCGGCGCGAGCGCGCGAAAACATTGCTTTTGAGTAGAGGGCGAAGCCGCTGATCGATGAGGCTGCTCTCCGAGCCCGGCGCATGGTCTTCCACACAACCGCCGGCAAGCGCTTCCTGCAGAATTATCGAGAAGAGGTGGTGGCTGTCTTCAAGCAGTCACCACAATATCTGAAGGACGTGCAGGATTATGGCACCCACTGCTTTGGGGCCATAATGCAACAAGCGGGGCTTCAAGTAGCTGAGGACGGGTTCGAGGAGTTCAACATGGAAACCATATGGGATGCCATGCCTAAGGCCCCTGTTGGCTATCAAAATGCCCTCGACCTGCCCGACGATCATGATTGGTGGTCCGGCCTTCTTGAGCTTGTCGTGGAGCGGGATGACCTGCTGAAGCGCACCTTCAAGCTCCCCGACGGCTACGTCCCTCCTCCTGCTCGCCAAACCCCGCCCACTGGTGGGACTGGGTCTGCCTTCGGCTCGAGCCAGCCCACTGGATCGGCGCAGCAGCTTGAGCAGACTTCTGCTGACAATGGTGCCAATGCTACACCAACCCCTCAGGATCCAAATGATGCCCCTTCTTGATTTTGTTGTATCTTTATTCTTTTTTGTATTTGTTCATGTGAGCGGGCGTTGTCTTGTTGAATGAATATTATAAGATTTTGAGCATGTGTAATTTTCTTGTCGATGCCTTTGTTAAAGCATCCAATTTAGTTATCGACGAGCACGTGCCGTTACTACACGTCGATGTCATGTGAACCAACCATAATCACTCCGTTTTTATCTTCTAGATTAATCATAATTTCCGCGGCAATCTTAATGAATTAAATATCATTACACCTACTTTCCCTTGAACGGGTATTCATTTTACGCGACTATCCGGCCTTTCGGTCTTGATTGTGATATATTTTTTCCGCGAACACATGTCCACCCTCAAGGGCTGGTCGATACATGCGACCATCCAGCCTCTCGGCCTTAATCGTGATGGATTTTTTGTCTTCGAGCACATGTCCACCCTCAAAGGGGTGGTCGATACATGCGACCATCCAGCCTCTTGGCCTTAGTCATGATGAATTTTTTGTCTTCGAGCACATGTCCACCCTCAAAGGGGTGGTCGATACATGCGACCATCCAGCCTCTTGGCCTTAGTCATGATGGATTTTTTGTCTTCGAGCACATGTCCACCCTCAAAGGGGTGGTCGATACATGCGACCATCCAGCCTCTCGGCCTTAGTCATGATGGATTTTCTGTCTTCGAACACATGTCCACCCTCAAAGGGGTGGTCGATACATGCGACCATCCAGCCTCTCGGCCTTAATCATGATGGATTTTTTGTTCGACCACTCATTCAACATAGGCCACCACATATATGCAATAAAATTAAAGCAATCAATTAGGCACAGTATTGAAAGTTTGAACAGGAATTTCATTAATTCAAATTGGTAATTTCAGTACATCATTCTGTTGTGGAAAGTTTCCGACAAGAGAAAGAAAGATAAAAGACAAAAATTTTAAACATAATATTTCTTCAAGTTAGCCACATTCCATGACCTGGGGAGTGATCGTCCTTCGGCATCCTTGAGTGAGTATGCACCTCCCGCATGAACCTTCTCGACCAAGTATGGTCCTTCCCAGTTGGGTTCGAGCTTACCCACGTGCTTCAACACGTCCACCCTTTTCCAGACTAGGTCGCCCACCTGGAATCTCCTCATTTTTACCTTCCTATCATGCGCTGCCCGCATCCTCTGCTTGTACGCCTCGACTCTGATCGAGGCTTGCTCTCGAAGTTCTTCAATTGTGTTCAAGGCTGCCATCATCAGGTTTTCATTTTGTTCCAGATTATACGTACTCGATCTTTGTGACTGGATCTCGCCTTCAATTGGGAGTAATGCCTCCATGCCATATACCAAGCTGAATGGTGTTTCTCTGGTGGTCGATCTTGGTGTCGTTCGGTAGGCCCAAAGTACTGAAGTAAGCTCGTCGACCCATGCATCCGATGCCTTCTCCAGCCTTGTCTTTAGACCGTTCAATATGATCCTGTTGGTTACCTCGACTTGTCCATTGGCCTGCGGATGAGCGACCGACGCAAAATGTTGCTCGATTCTCATGTCTTCACACCGTGCTCGAATCCGCTTGCCATTAAATTGCGTTCCATTATCGGACACCAACACCTTTGGAACACCAAACCTGCAGCAAATATTGTTATATAAAAATTGTATGACTTTCTCTTCCGTGATTTTTGCCAGCGGCTCAGCCTCCACCCACTTTGTGAAATAGTCTACTGCCACTATCAAAAATTTCCTTTGCCCCGTTCCTTGAGGCATCGGCCCCACCAGATCGACACCCCACTGCGCGAATGGAATAGGGGAACTCATCGTCGTCATCGTTTCAGCAGGTTGGTGAATAAGCGGTCCATGTTTTTGGCATTGTAAACACTTCCTCACCATCACCTTCGCGTCCTCCTTCATGGTCGGCCAAAAATATCCTGCTCGCAGTATCTTCGCTACCAAAGACCCCGCCTTACTGTGATCACTACAACATCCTTCACGGGTCTCCCTCAATACGTATCGCCCCTCTTCCCGCGTCACACATCTCAGGTGAGGTCCGGCATACGACCTCTTATACAACACTCCATTATGCTCGAAAAACCTTCTTAACACCTTCGCCCCTCCTTCTCTCAACTCCTTCAGTATCAAAGTTCTCCAATCGTCGACCTCTTCTATCTCCGCTACCTCATGCTCGACCGCACTTCTTTTCATGTGCAGCAAAGTGACGCTTCTGCTCTTACAGTCGACCAGACTCTGCGCGATCTTGGATAGCAGATCTGCTCGACCATTCTCACCTCGGGGTATCTGCACTAATTCGAACGAGTTAAACTCCTCCCTTAGCTTCTTCATTTCCTCGACGTACCGCTGCATTCTCTCCTCCTTTACCTCAAAGTCCTCCTGAAACTGGCCCACCACCAACTGAGAATCAGAATATACTTGAATTTTTCGAGCTCCACCTGCTATGGCCAGCTGCATCCCTTTAACCACCGCCTCATACTCTGCCTCATTGTTTGATACTTTATGCTCGACTTTGACTGCAAACTCCAAGTTGTCTCCTCTGGGCGAGATTAGAACAATGCCCAAGCCTCTTCCCGCTCTCGACACCGAACCGTCAGCAAACATTTGCCAAACACCTTCTTCCTCTTCCTCCCCCTTCGTACCCTCTTGTATGAAATCCGCCAACGCCTGCGCCTTTATCGCCCTCCTTGGCTCATATGCTATCGTGTACTCGCTCAACTCGACTGCCCATTTGACTAGTCGACCTGACACCGAAGGTCGACCTAACGTCTCTCCCAATGGCATATTCGTTCTCACCTTCACCTTATGTCCCAAAAAATACGGCCGCAACTTCCTCACTGTTACTACCACCGCTAGAGCACACTTCTCGATCTCCGAATATCTCCTTTCCGCCCCTTGCATTATTTTACTCACGTAATAAATTGGAAATTGCACTGCGCCTTCCTCCCTCAACAAAACCGAGCTTACCGCCAGTTCTCCGATAGATACATACAACACTAGGTCCCCCGGAACTGGTTTAGCCAATAGGGTCAAGTTAGCTAACACCTTTTGTAACTCCTCGAATGCCCTCTGGGCCTCCTCCATCCATTGGAATTTCGAGCTCTTTCTCAACGTTCAAAACAAGGGTCCGCTCTTTTCCGCCACCTTGGATATGAAGCGACTCAAACCCGCTATCCTACCCGTCAGAATTTGCACCTCCTTCACTTTGGTGGGTGGCTTCATCTCGATCACCGCTTTCACCTTCTCTGGGTTGACCTCGATCCCCCTCTTCGTCACCATGTACCCCAGGAACTTCCCCGACTTCACCCCAAAAGAACACTTAGCGGGGTTCAGTTTCATGCCATACCTTCGCAACGTTAAGAACGTTTCTTTCAAGTCATGTACGTGATCAGCTTCCACCCTACTCTTCACTAGCATATCATCGACATACACCTTCATATTCCTCCCCAGCTGCTCCTTGAAGATTTTGTCGACCAATCGCTGATACGTTGCCCCTGTATTCTTTAAACCGAAAGGCATTACCACATAACAATAGGTGCCCCTGCTCGTAACAAAGCTCACCCTCTTCCTATCCTCTCGAGCCAAAGAAATTTGGTGATACCCTTGGGATGCATACATAAGGCTAAGCAATTCACAACCTGCGGTAGAATCGACCAACTGGTCAATCCTAGGCAATGGGTACAGATCCTTCGGACACGCCTTGTTTAAGTCACGAAAATCAATACACATCCTTCACTTCCCCCAGACTTAGACACCATCACCGTGTTCGACAACCATTCAGGGAACTGGATCTCTTTAACATGGCCCGCCTTCAGCAACTTCTCAACCTCCTGCTCGATCACCTTATTCATCTCCGCGCCATGGTGTCGTCTCTTTTGTTTCACTGGTCTCACCGTTAAGTCGATGTTCAAACGGTGTTCTATCACCTCCGTCCTTAACCCCGTCAACTCCTCGGCCGTATACGCAAAAACATCCGCGAACTCTCTGATCAACGCAATCAACTTCGATCTTATAGGCTCCTCCATCTCCTTACCTATTCGAAATTTCCTCTCTTCGCGCCCTTCTACCATCTGGACCTCCTCAATCTCCCCTCCTGGCTGCATCTCGACCTTTTCTTTCCCCTTGTCCGCTCTTTCCTTCTCTTCTTTCGACCTCGAGCCCCCAGGTCGACTCGGTACTTCCTCCTCCAGCTTCGCTCGCTTCCTCGAGAGCTGCTTATTGTTGCTCACCGTGGTCTGGTAGCAACTCCTCGAGGTAAGCTGATCTCCTGCGACCTCACCAACGTTTTCCCCCACCGGATATTTGATCGTCATGTGGTACGTCGACACGACCGCCTGGAAAGCATTTAAGCTAGTCCTTCCCATAATAATGTTGTACGAGGATTCCGCTCCAACGACCACAAACCTTACCATTCGCACCTTCCTTGTCACCCCTTGCCCTAAGGCAACAGAGAAGCTTACCTCTCCCATCGGCATCACCTCGCCTCCGTTGAATCCATATAAGGCTGTGGTCACCGGCTTCAGGTCAAGATTGAGCTCCTTGTTTATCTGCACAAAACAATCATAAAACATCACATCAACCGAACTCCCCGTATCAATAAACACCCTCTTTACGTCGAAACCCGCCACTTCCGCCGTTATCACCAGCGCATCATTGTGGGGCAACACTACTCCCTCTGCATCTTCCGCCCGAAAACTTATCTCCGGCATTCGAGCAGTGATCCCCACCTCCTCTCTCTTCCTCTTCATTGCTCGAACATGACTTTTCCTTGCATTGTTCGAGTCCCCATCTGTTGGTCCCCCCGAGATCATGTAAATCGTTCCTCTCTTCACCGGGCCTTGATCTCCATGGCCTCCTCGATCTTGACTTCCTCGTCTCCTCTTGACTCCTCGATCACCCCTTCCATCTCGAGGATCACCTTCCTCATCATCATCTCGATCACTCCGCTCCACCGAATCCTCTCGACACTTTCCTTTATCCTTCCCCTTCGCCTTCCCTTCGCACACGAACTCCTTCAGATACCCTGCCCTGATCAGGCGCTCGATCTCATCCTTGAGGTGTCTGCACTCCTCCGTTTTGTGCCCATAATCTTTATGAAAACGGCAATACTTGTTCGACCTGGGCTGTGTCGGCCCCTCACGCCTCGACTTCGGCCACGTCACATCCCTGTCCCCTATCTTCCTCTCAATGGCCACCAGCACCTCGCCCATCCGTGCATTAAGGGGCGTAAAGTGCTGGAACCGCTTTCCCCCCAGTACTGGTCGATCCTTCCACCTGTCTTCTCGCCCTCGATCAGTCCTGCCACGCCCCTCTCTTCTAGGCGATCTCCGACCCGGTGATACTCTTCGAGGCGAGCTTACCCTCCCCTTCTTTGGCTCAGGCTTAGCCAACTCTTCCAACTTAGCAAACTCAGCCTCCGTTTCCTTCAAATTAATGTACTTCTTACACCTTTTTAGCACATCATCATACGTACGAGCAGGGGTTTTAGCTAAAGATGTACGACAAGGCCCCGCTCACAAACTCCGCATCAACCCTCCAGCCTTCACCTCGTCCGAGGCCGTGGGGATCTCCAAACAAGTTTGATTGTATCGCGCGACATACTTACGCAATGATTCCTTCTCCCCTTGCCTCATAGCCATCAACGTCAGATACGTCTTTTCCTGTGCCACCGCACTCGCATACTGGGTCATCAGCTTTTCCGCGAAATCATCAAAGTCCTTGATCGATCCATGAGGGAGTTGCTGAAACCAATCGAGCGCGCCTCCCCTCAAGGTCGACAAGAATGCCCTGCAGCTAACCGAGTCAGAATAACCGTGCAACACAGCCAGATTTTCAAATGCCCTCACATGCCTCGACGGGTCAGTGGTCCCATCGAACATCAAACTCATATCTCTGAAATTCGCAGGAAATGGTGCAGCCAATATATCCCTCGAGAACGGATGTCCTCGAGCACGTCTTTCAGGTCGACCGTCCATCTTAGCCTGCAACTGCCTCACCTGCTCCGCGAGCCTCTCCATCTCACGATCTCTTAGGCCCCCATCTCCTCCATAGCTCGACACGTCCTCATCCACCATCGTTGGCCCAGCAGCCACTCGCGAAAGGCTTTGAGTGACCTGCTGAACCGCCTGTGCCGCCGCGTTCGCCACCATCTGCTGCATCTCCTACCTCGTCATCACCACCTGCTGGCCGGGACGCTGTTCCTCCATCGGCAGCGGTACCGCTCCTTGTACCGCCACTCCTCGCTGCAGCGTCGCAGCCAGATCTGGTTGCGGCGGCGTTGGGGCCGCCGCGCCTTGAGCTGTGCGGGTCTCCTGGGCCCGATTTGAGCCCACATCAGCCTCTGGTTGCACCGACGTGACTTCTACACCTTGGGGAGCAGGCGTCGGAGTCACCGGTGTACGCAAGGGTCCAGAGAAGCCCGGAGGTGGGCCATCTCCGAACGGCCTCGTCATCGTCCACGCCTCATCGAACGATGCCTGTAAATCTCTCCTAGGAATTCCGTCCGCCATAGCTACCAAGCTTCAAAAATCTCAGCACACCACTTTTTGAACGAAAGTCCCACAGACGGCGCCAAATGGTAACGCAAAACACTCCAACCGGCTTGAAATCGGTTTGCTTCCTTCTTCCTCGCCGATAGAACACCGCGCTCCTGCACAAAACTCTCACACCGGAGGGGTTTTCCAGTGAAGAGCCTCCAATGCTTAAGTCAGTATATGTTTGTTCAATTTTCCAAAGTAAGGAATGGATAAATCGTAAACCCTAAGAAAAGACCCACTCCCCTATATATAGGAGTGAGATACTTGCCCTAAGAGCTGCCGGGATATTTGGTGAGCTGTCCTGCCCGCGCTGCCCGTCCGTACACACACAGTACGTGTATTGTCAGAAATGTCAGGGATGTCAGAGGTGGTTATTGCCACTATTACTCTGCACCACTAGGTTCTCGCCACGTGTCCCCTTTTGAGCTGAAAGGAAATATTCCCTTGCGTGGGCCGTTGGGATCTCTTGGTATCTTCCACGCGCCTACTCACGTTCAGGTCACGCTCTCGACTGTCTCCTTCCTGCTACGTGCTCGTTATGATCGAGCTCCCCCTCGTTAGGTCGATCCTCGACCAACCCTGTCATTCTGCTCGATCTCTTCTGCTTTGGTCGATCATCCTTCAACCCACATGGTTTTCTCCCAACTTATGCCGGTTTGACCGACGTGATGGGCCGGTCTGTTCTTTAGTCATATGATATCCCATATCATTACTGCTTTTGTTCAAAAATATTTTTTTAAGCTCCGGTTGGTACTTATTTTAGCCTCTGTTTGTGGAAATCAATCAAACACACGGATTTTGAAAATCCGTGTTTCTAATTAAATTTAATTAGAAACACATATTTTCAAAATCCGTGTTTATTTTTTTTTTCTTTTTGTTGTTAACGGTCCAATTTAATAATAATAATATATCTAATTTATAACACGGATTTTGGAAATCCGTGTTTAATTGAAAAAAAATAAAAACGATTAAAACGGATTTTGAAAATCCGTGTTTATCTTAAAAACAATAAAAACGGATTTTGAAAATCTGTGTTTAGGTTGATATAACCCCAACAGCAAACCCCCAGACCACTGCGCCTGCGAATTTTGTTTCACAAACATATTTTTGTGTCTTTTGTTCGATTTTCGACGAATTGAAGCTCCATTTAAAAAAAATATATACTTTTTGTTGAAGCTCCATTAAAAAAAAAAATTATTTCGTGGATTTTCGGCGAATTGAAGCTCCATTAAACAAAAAAAAAAAAAATCAACCAATCATCGGAGAAGAGGTTAGTTTTTATTTTAATGTAATGTAATATTTTTTTTTTGATTGAGTATTGTTTATAAAATCTTGAATGTTGGTTTAATAGTTGTGTTAAATGGTTATAATTTGTTATTTGCTATTGTTTAGAAAATCTTGAATGTTGGTTTAATGTATGTTGAATATTTATCCGAATTGTTTATAAATTTAATGTTATTGTTGGAAATGTGTTTTAAATGTAGATTAATAAAATAATAATTGAAATTTTCTCGGGTATTTGATTAGCCATTTTAAATATAGATTGGTGATTAGGGCTTTTGTGGTGTTTTTATAAATTAATTGACAATTTTTTTTTGTTGGAGTAAAGATATAATTAATTATATGTTGTTGTTGGAAATGAGTTTTAAATGTAGATTGGTAAAATAATAATTGAATTTTTCTCGAGTGTTTGATTAGCCATTTTAAATGTAGATTGGTAAAATAATTGAAATTTTAAATGTTGATTGGTAAAATAATAATTGAAATTTTCTCGTGGTGTTTGATTAGCCATTTTATGTTGTTGTAATTTGTAAAATATACATTTTTTTTGTGCAACAGGTTAAAATGTCGTGTAACGGTCCATACTTTGTTAATGTGTACTGGAAAATTCCCCAGAGTGAGTTATGGAATTTTTCGAATTATATGTCTCATCCGGATTGTTCATTTGTTATTAATGGAATAATATCATATGAACAATTGGTAGATATGATTTACGAAAATGGTGGGTTTCGTGATAGTTGGACAATTTCGGATATTACTTTGATGGCGAGAAAACAGGATGGTTCGTTTATTACCGGAAGACTGCATAATGATAATTCTCTTTCGTGGATTTACTACTCTGCTCCTATGTCCTATGTGTTTTTGCATATTTTTGGAAGCAAACACACAGGTTACACAGGTTGAGGATCCAACGCCATCATATGGTTACGAGGGAATGTTTGGTGGTGAGGATACGTGGACTACGCATGCCGGTAATTTTAGTCAAGGGACGAGTAATTTCGGCGAAGGAACGAGCTTTACCATGAGAGGACCGGACATTGAGGAAGAAATTGTTGGAGATGAAGATTTCATTCCTGGTGAAGACGATTTCACGGATGATACCTCGGAAACCGAATCGGACAGATCAATTAATGAGGAGAGCGAACAAGAATTCATTGAAGAACACCCCTTTCCAAATGAAGGCCTCTACGATTATCACGAGATGGGTGAGTGGGACTCGTCGTGTGTAAACAGGGACGAGTATGCCTTGCCAACCTGGAATGGGCATGTCGAGACTATCCGTTTGGGTACAGTTTTTCGTACCAAGGAAGAAGCCCGGATTAGTATTAATGCCTGGAATGTTGAGAAGCTTAGGGCGGTCCGGACAAAAGATTCCAACAAGAAGTCGTTTAAAGTTGTGTGCAGATCAGATGAAGTTGTACCATGTATATGGAAGGCCCGGGTGAGTCTTAACAAACGGGATCACGGCATGTGGGAGGTAACCGAATGGACCGATAGCCACACTTGCATGCAGGTGTTCGAGAGAAATGACCACAAGAATGTGACCGCCACCATGATCTCAAATCTTCTGTTGGCTAAGATTCAGAAGTAGGTGACCTACAGTGTGGAAATGGTCCAGGCCGACGTAAAAAGTGCTTGGGGCGTCTATGTCAGTTACAAGAAGGCGTGGCACGGGAGAAAAAAAGCCATTGATCGTCTGCATGGCACGTGGGAATCGAACTTCGCACACAACTCCCCCAGTAAGCAAAAATTAATTATAAACGTATTTACGTGTTGTTTGTAACTATATTTATTTATTTATTTATTTATTTATGGTTACCTTTTATAATTTGCAGGTTTTTCGCCGCCCTTCAAAGGGAGAATCCCGGTACAGTCGTTGAGTGGGAATGGCAGGGTGGAGAAATGGCGAAGCAATCTCGAGACAGAGAATTTAGATTTGTCTTCTAGGCGTTCGGCCCCGCCATTCAAACCTTCCTTCGTTGCCCGCCGATTATTAGCATCGACGGCACGCACCTGCGAGGTTCGTACAAGGGGAAACTACTTGTTAATTGTAAATTAATATTTTATTTT
>BKCP01012736.1:1095232-1114661 GCA_008636005.1 Striga asiatica
GNGTTCGATTGTGTATATTGTGGTCGATTGTGAATATAGTTGGTTCGATTGTGAATATTGTGGTCGATTATGAATTTTGGTGAATATTGTGCTCGATTATGAATATAGTTGGTTCGATTGTGTATATTGTGGTCGATTGTGAATATAGTTGGTTCGATTGTGAATATTGTGGTCGATTATGAATTTTGGTGAATATTGTGCTCGATTATGAATATAGTTGGTTCGATTGTGTATATTGTGGTCGATTGTGAATATAGTTGGTTCGATTGTGAATATTGTGGTCGATTATGAATTTTGGTGAATATTGTGCTCGATTATGAATATAGTTGGTTCGATTGTGTATATTGTGGTCGATTGTGAATATAGTTGGTTCGATTGTGAATATTGTGGTCGATTATGAATTTTGGTGAATATTGTGCTCGATTATGAATATAGTTGGTTCGATTGTGTATATTGTGGTCGATTGTGAATATAGTTGGTTCGATTGTGAATATTGTGGTCGATTATGAATTTTGGTGAATATTGTGCTCGATTATGAATATAGTTGGTTCGATTGTGTATATTGTGGTCGATTGTGAATATAGTTGGTTCGATTGTGAATATTGTGGTCGATTATGAATTTTGGTGAATATTGTGCTCGATTATGAATATAGTTGGTTCGATTGTGTATATTGTGGTCGATTGTGAATATAGTTGGTTCGATTGTGAATATTGTGGTCGATTATGAATTTTGGTGAATATTGTGCTCGATTATGAATATAGTTGGTTCGATTGTGTATATTGTGGTCGATTATGAATTTTGGTGCATATTGTGGTCGATTATGAATTTTGGTGAATATTGTGCTCGATTATGAATTTTGGTGCATATTGTGGTCGATTATGAATTTTGGTGAATATTGTGCTCGATTAGTTATCGAACAAACACGAACATGTCGCGAACTAAATGAGCGTTCGCGAACAAAATAAATATATAAATATGAATATGTATTAAATATTAAATAAAATAACGTGTACGGCATTAAAATAAAATAAAAACGTTAACAAACATATTGGTGGAAACGAAAATTGTGCTCTCCCGTGTTGGTTGACTATAGGGTTACGATAATGAAATCGAAGAATAGGTGGAAACGAAATTTAATACAATTCTAATTTCAAATCATCGCTCGGAATATTATTTTTGTAAAGATATATTATTCGTGAAATAACTATAATTAAAACAAGGATTAATGAGTTTTATTTACAAAAGAACAAAAAAAATTATAAATTAAATATCGGTCATTTTTGCAGAAAATGGCATCGTCATCCTCGAACCCTCAACCCTACACCCCACACCCCGGCCCCAATGACCCGTCACTTCTATATCTTCAGAACCGCCACCGGTCCAAGGCGGTATATGAGGACGCACCGGGGTTTCGCCACGGCGTGGTTAAGCCACGCCGTGCGGACACCCAGTTCTGGGCTGCCTTGGAGGGCAACAAGTAGAATGCCCGGACCTGGGAGGTGATCGACAAGGCCGGCTTCGAGCCTGTGTTTTGGATGAGGCGGGTCCCGACAAACAACGGCCTCATTACATGCCTGCTGGAGAGGTAGCGTCCGGAGACGCACACCTTCCACTTCGACTTTGGGGAGGCCCCGATCACTCTCCAGGACGTTCAGATACTGTTTGGCCTCCCCGTCAACGGGGAACCGTGCTGGGACATACCGTACAGAGAACTCCCCAAGAGTGGAGAGCCGTTTGCGCGGACGCTCTAGGGTACCTCCCATATGTACAGGTATATTTTTACCTAAAACTTTTATTTGCTTATTTTTTTTGTATTGTGTTTATGTATACTTAAGTCATGAGTCGTTTTTAATATATATATGTAAACGTATTTCAAGAATGACGGGGACCAGGACTACGACCCCAAGACTTGGGACATTTCAGGCCAGTTCCTGTTTTTCAGTAGTCTAGAAGACGAGTGCAAGCGACCACTGGAGGATGGACTCCCTACATCGCCCTTATACTCTGGTGTATTGAATCCTTCTTCTTCCCCTCTCATCGGGCCAACGGAGTCAACCTCTACTGGCTGTCCCTATTGAATGTCATTGATGACATTCCGGGGTACAGCTGGGGTGGAGCGCTTCTGGCCGGGGTATATAGAGCGCTCTGCGAAGCTTACGAGAAGGAAGAAAAATATATCAAGAGCTGCGTGCAGTTGATTCAGGTAAATTTATTTACTTGTCGTTTGTATATTAATTTTATTTATTATAAATTACAATAATATGTGCTAAAAAATGTATATGTCTATATGCGCAGGTTTGGGCATGGGAACGCATCCCTCGTGTTCGCCCAATCATGAAAAAGACGCATATTGGCTCTCACCCTGGTTGTCCTTTGGGTGCAAGGTAATAATACCCCATTTATTTATATTCAACTCTTAAGTTATTTCAATTATCAATTTTTTTAATTACAAATAATTTTTTTCTGTGATTTTTAAGGTGGGTGGGATCGAGGGACATGAGGCACCTGGGGACGGGCACGGCTACCATCCGAGATCAGCTGAGTGGCCTGAGAGAGACTGATGTAAGTTTCTTAGGTCATAATAATAAATAATTGTTATTTTTTTTAATTCTATTTTTTTATTACATTCATTAATAATTCTATAAATGTTTTTTTTTTACAGTTCGATTGGGTACCCTATCAGACGTACATAGACGAGGGTCGGCTCCCGGACCAGTGTACACGAGACCGACATCTCTGGATGTACAAGGGGTGGATCTTCTGCTGGAACATCACAGAATCCCACCAGCCTGATAGGGTGCTCCGCCAGTTTCGGTGCCACCAGCCCATCCCCCAGACGCCGATCATTACTAGTCTGACCGACTGGGACACTCGCCACAGAGGTCAGGGCATGACTGGGAGGGCATATACCGATTGGCAGGCCTTCCATGCTGATCTTGGGAGGATCTGGACCGAAGAGAGAGATCAGAACGTCCTCCCAGATGTCCCGGTGGATCCCTTCCTGCAGCCGGCAGAGGGGTACATTGATTGGTACCACAGTAGGACTGTGAGACTATTCAATGACCCTAACAACTACGCGGCGATCTCACAGGACGACGGGTTTCAGCCATATGCCGACCGGGAGAAGTGTCAGGTAAGTGTCTGCTAATTTGTGATTTTTATTATTATTATTATTATTATTATTATTATTATTATTATTATTATTATTATTATTGATGTTATTATTATTATTATTATTAATATTTAATAGATATTGAATTTTATTTTCAGAATTCGGGTACGGAGGGGGCGTATAACATGCTATCGAACATTGAAGACATTGATACGCTACCTCCCCGAGCACAGACACAGTTCCAGCAAGCTCAGGAACTTCTGTACGCTTCTCTGACTGTTGGGGGTCATTCGGTCACACAAGGGGCGTCGTCGGAGCAAATTTTATCTCAAGAGGAGTACGCCCCACCCCAGCAGACACAGTCCCAGCGGGCGAGGCATAGACCGACGTCCCACATTGGTGGAGGGAGAAGACGTCGTGACCGCGAACCCGCCACTGCATTCCCCGGGAATGAAGAAGACGAAGAAGGTGAGATTTTTTATTTAACTACAAATATATATATTTTTTGTTTGTTTTTATTTATTTGTCCGGTCGAATTACTGATTTTTACAAAAATTAATTAATTAGGTGGACAAGAAGAAGAACCAGCCACGCCTGGACCGACTGCAGGACCGTCTTCTTCGGTACCGGGGCCTCGGAGAGGGTCCCGAAATCGTAGGGCTAAGATTGCATTTACTCCTAGTTAGTTAGTTTGTTTTGTATTTTGTGATTTTGTGGACATTTTCTTTTTTCTTTTATTTTTTGTACTCGATTTTCAGATATTTATTTTTGATGGTTTTGTATACATTTTTTGTGGTTCATTTTTTTTTATCGGTAATTGTGATTGACCTTTTTTATATAATGTTTTGTGTATGTATGTATGAATGGTAGATTTATAATTTGACGAATGAATTGATTGATATTAAAGTGATATTATTTCATGTTCAAAATGTTAAATCAATATTTATAAAAAATCTTTATATTGAAGGATAAGAATAAAAATTCAGCTAAAATAAACGCGATTGCTGATAAAACAAGTTCGTCAGTATCAAAGAACAAAAAAAAAAAAACAAGAAACACGGATTCTTAAAATCCGTGTCTCTATAAAAAAACAAAAAAATTTAATTTATTGAAACACGGATTCTCCAAATCCGTGTTTGACTTATTTTGACCAAAACACGGATTATGAAAATCCGTGTTACCTAACACGTTATTTCAAAATCCGTTTTCACTTGACTTAATTAAGGGTAATCACGTCATTAAGGAAACACAGATTTTCAAAATCCGTGTTTTGGTCAAAATAAGTCAAACACGGATTTTGAGAATCCGTGTTTCAGTCAAAACTAGTCAAACGCGGATTTTCAGAATCCGCGCGTTTTAGATTTGTCCACACCTTTTTTTTTTTATTTTTGTCCACATAATTTTTTTTATTTGATTTAAATAAATGATTCTCTGTTTGTGAGCCTGGGAGTGGATTTTTGCCATGAAAATTATTGAGAAAGTGTCCCTTTGAGTGGAAATTATTTTACATAAAAATATTGTTAATGCTAATATTATTTTTTAAGTGGAGATTATTTTCGTTGTCATTTTTTTGTTCAAATATGAATACTATTGAGATAGTGTCCCTTTAAGTGTTCAAAATTATTTTAGCCGTGATTCAAATATGTATTTTTGACATGAAAATTATTAGCTCCGGTTGGTGACTTTATTTCCAAAATTTTTTTTAGCATGTTAATATCGTGTTAAGTGGTTGTTTTGGTATTAAATTCGTATTAAATTTCATACTGATCCAATCGATGTGAAATTTTGTGTGGAGGTTCCTCTGATGAATATGTAGCTCGTGTAAAATTTTCAGATTAAAATGCGACCTGTAGTTATTTTAATTAATTAAAGTGATTTCTGAGTAGAATCGTGCTAATTGCATAGTAAATTGAGTTGCGCTCCAAATTTGATGAAATTTGAATATGTTGTCTCCCTGCCTGGTTTAGACCTTGTGTAAAAGTTTCAGAATTTTTGGACTCTGTTAGCTTAGGTAAATAATTTATTTTGTGATTCTGTCGAAAATTATTTTAATTGTGATAACTTGATCTAATGCTGTAAAATTCTGATTTTTGGTTAAAGTGCTTGTTTTGTGATGTATCTCATGCTGTAAAAATATTTTTTTTTTTGCCAGAACGATAGAGATGATATATATGAAACCAAATAGAGTACAGTACAATACAGACAGCAAATACCAACTAATCAAATGAAAACCTGAGAGATGCTACACAAAGCATCTAGAACCTCAACAAAAGACTAAAAAACAAAACTAGCAAACGCAAATGGAAGTCATATATCTCTCCACTGCCAAAGCCTAGCTAGATAACATGACCACCTAGAACAGAAAAGAAACCACGAAAAGCAAATACGCAAAAAGAGTCTAAAAAACTAACAAACTATCTAATCTGAACCAGAAGCAAATATAAGAAAAATAGCTAAGAAGCATCCCTCCAATCCTTTTGAGCTGCTGCAATAACAATCTGGTCCGGCATAAGAGAGTGTTTAAATATCCAGAGATTCCTGGATTTCCAAAGCCACCAAAGTAAATAAGTGGACAATTGGATTCTGTCTTGGACAACATCCTTTTGCTTGATTGCACTCAACTGCTGCCACCAAAGTTTGAATGAAAAGGTGAAGGGACTGAGACCATCCCATTGCACTGGAGCATGTTCCCAAATCCTTCTGGCTCGTGGACATGTGAATAATATGTGTTCAGTTGTCTCAGGCACTGTATCACAAATCGAGCATAGTGTGCTGATGTTCACTCCTCTCTTTCTCAGATTTACAGCTGTTGGTAATGTGTCAGTTATACACTTCCAAATGAAGTGCTTAATTTTCCCAAGGGTTTTCAACTTCCAACATCTTTGGAAAGTCTGATGAGGAGGAAAGGTGCTTGAGCTGGATTCTGGTATGTCCAGTCTAATGAGTTTCTGAGCTGCCAGATAATTGTAGGTGCAAGAGACAGAAAATTTGCCTTTTGGGTCAAGTCCCCAGTGCAATCTGTCAGGCCTGTCAGGGTTTAAGGAAGAGATGTTGAGAATTGCTTCACTGTCCACTTGGTCAAATAATTGCTTCACCAACCATGTATTCCATTCTAAGCCATTGCTCTGAAGCAGGTCCTTAACCCATATGATGTGTCCCCTGGCAATTTCTAGCAGTGTAGGAGATGGCTTCTTCAGGTTAGGAACCCAGTTCCAGTCTTCAATTTTTGTGTCTAGGCCATTCCTGATTTCAATGTTCACACACTTGGCAAAGGTAGGCAAAATAGTGAGCCAGCTATTCCATAGCCAAGAGCCCTTAGCAGTTCTTTTAGCTCTGAGAAGAGTGTCAGATGGAAAATATCTATCTTTAAGGATTTTGGTTACTAGCAGCTCAGGCTTTGTGGCAATTCTCCAAAGTTGTTTGCATATCAGTGCCTCATTGAATAGGCCAATGTCATGAAAACCCAGACCTCCTTTGAGTTTTGGCAGAGTGACTTTATCCCATTTTTTCCAGTGGATTCCTGTTTCAGAATTTTCACCAGACTTCCACCAGAAAGCAGCACACATTTTGGAGATTTCCTTACAGATTGAAACTGGCAGCTTGAAGCAACTCATAGAAAAGATGGGCAGTGCTTGAATAACTGATTTGATTAGGACTTCCTTGCCAGCAGTAGAAAGGAACTTGGTTTGCCACATCTGCAGCTTCTTCTTCACTGAGGCAATAATGTAGTCAAACACCTCCTTCTTTGATCTGCCAATACCCAATGGAAGCCCTAAGTACCTTGTTGATCTATGAGGTACAATGCCTTGCATAACCTGGCAAATGTTATCTTTGAGACTTTGTGGTGTGTTCCTACTGAAGAAAATCCCAGACTTCTGAAGGTTGACCCTCTGGTCGGAGAATAGCCTATATTTTTCAAGGATGGTCATTAGATGCATGGCTTGATCAACTCCTGCTTTGCAAAATAGTAGTGAGTCATCTGCAAAAAGGAGATGGGAAATTGCAGGGCCATTTCTAGAGAGCTTGAGTCCTTGAATACTGCCTTGGCTTTGAGAGTTGAGAATTAATGCTGAAAGCAGTTCAGCCACTATGATGAATAGATAGGGGGACAGTGGGTCCCCCTGCCTAATGCCCCTTGTAGGTAAGATGTAGCCACTGACTTTCCCATTGACCTTGAAAGAGATTGATGTAGTGGAAACATAAACCATGATGAGTTTAATGAAGCTAGAGTGGAAACCCATTTGGTTCATAATTCTCTGGATGCAAGGCCACTCCACCCTATCAAAGGCCTTCATTAGATCCAATTTGAGAGCCATGAAATAGTTTTGCCCTGAAGAGTGCCTATTTAAAAAATGGAAGGCTTCCTGTGCTATGATGATGTTGTCCATAAGCTGTCTTCCTTTCACAAATGCAGATTGATGTGGACTGATACAATCATTCAAGCAATGCATAAGTCTCTGTGCTAGTACCTTGGAAAGGATCTTATATATCACACAGCATAAGCTAATGGGCCTGAACTGAGACAAAGTTTCTGGTTGGGCAACTTTAGGAATCAGAGAAAGGATGGTGTGGTTCCAATACTTTAACATCATTCCAGATTGGAAAAAACTGAGGATGGCCTCTAAAACATCTGCTTTAACCAGTGACCAAAAGTGCTGAAAAAATAAGGCATTCATGCCATCCTCACCTGGTGCTTTGTCAGGTGGTAAGGTGAATAGTGCAGCCTTAACTTCCTCTTCAGTGACAGGCTTCATGAGACTCTCATTCATATCATCTGTGATTGTTTTTGGAATGAGTGGGAGTATGGAGTCCCCATCCCAACTACCCTCTGAAGTGAATAGGTCAGAGTAAAATTCTGATATATGGTTCTCAATGTCCTCCTGAGATGTGATAGTTGAACCCTGGGATGTTAGAAGTCTCGAGATTGCATTCAGCTTCCTTTTCTGAGATGTATAGGCATGAAAAAATTTTGTGTTATTGTCTCCCTCTTTGAGCCATTTCAGCTTAGCCCTCTGCTGCCAGTGAATCTCTTCATGCTTATGAGCATTATTCAGTTCAGTCCTGATGTTGCACCATTGTTCCCAGTAATCTTCTGCCTTTTCCTCCCTTAGAACTTCCAGCTTTTTGGTTAGGACTTCTATGGTTTGCTGGTTTTTGGATTTGAGTTTAGAACTCCAGATTAGCAAGGCAATTCTTGTGTTCTTCACTTTCTCCTTCAATCTGAAGAAAGGAGTTCCCGAGGTTTGTTGAAGCCAAGCTTGCTCTACAATGTCTGACATGCCTTCCATTCCAATCCATCTTTTGTCAAAGTGGAACCTTGCTGCAGCTTTAGGCTTGGATTGACCTATGCATAGGAGCAGTAATGAGTGATCTGAAGCACTTTTCACCTGATTTTGAACAAAAGCATTTGGAAATTCTTGACCCCATTCTGTTGAAATAAATGCTCTATCAAGCTTTTCTTCAACCATTCCTTCTTCTTGTCTTAAGTTACACCAAGTGAATTTGTAGCCTTGCATTGGTAATTCCTCCATCTCCATGTTATTGATAAAGGTGTTGAAACCTTCCAAGCTTCTGCTACTTCTCTGAGTTCCTCCAGACTTGTCCTCTGTGTCACATAAATCATTCCAGTCTCCTATAGCAAACCACTTGGACCCCCAATTTGCTTTGTCTCTCTCAAGTTCTGTCCACTGAATATGTCGAGTTTGCTTGCAAGTACTTAAGTACACAAAAATACCCCACTGAGATGAGAAAGGAGCTAATTCAAATTCAACAGCAATATAAAAAGAAGTTTTAATAATTTGGATAATATGTACATTAGAAGCCCAAAACAAAACTAATCCCCCACTTAACCCAGCAGGGTCTACAAAAGAAAGCCTATCTTCATAACCCAGCTTCCTAATTACAGATTTAACAAAACCACTATTGTTCTTAGTCTCAGAAAGAAAAAATAAAGAGGGGTGGTGAGCCTTAATGGTCTCTCTGATTTGGAAAATTGTAGAGGGCCCACCCAGCCCTCTACAATTCCACACCGCAGCTAACATGGAGGATTGGGGTGCCAATTTAGGCTGGCATCCCCCACCTGAGATTTAGTCCCTTTGAGTTTTTTCACAGCTGCTGGAATGAGCATGTTCTGGTTGTTTGGCTGAGGGGAAGGTGGTGTGTCTTCCCTGGTCCTCTTAGCTCCTTTGGAATCTTGGCTCATGGGTTGGTGTTCTTCTTCTCTTTGCAGTCTACCTTCTCTGCTAAGTGCTCTTTTCCAGGTTTTATGTTTGGATGTTTTGATTGCCTTTGATGTGTTGTTCTGAGTGGGCTTGACTTCAAGGGAGCTGTCAACTGCTTGTATGGCTAGCTCGACATCCATCATCTTGCTGGGTAGTGGTTCCTCAACTATTGGAATGATAAGCTCCAGTGAACTGTTATGATGAGCTGGTACTGTTTTCATCATTGATGCAGGAGGTGGAGGTGTTGTTTCTTCCGGAAGTGAGTTAGAAGCCACATTATTTGGTTGAGAATTGTGAGAGGGTGATTGTGAAACCGGGATTATCTGCTTCCCTTTGTCTGTGAAGCTGGGTGAGCTCCTAAAAGGTGAGTCTTGTTCAGGCATGGGAACTTTGCTGGATGAAGAAGGAGATTTAGATTTTGATTGTCCCATCTCAACCCAATGCTGCCCTTCCACAACTTTAATCCAGTCACCATACTGTCCTTCTTTGACTGTTTTGCTTTTAATAGCATCCATTCTGTAAAAATATTAGAATTTTAGATTTCATTTAGATTCAGTTCTGTTGAAAATTCGAAATCTGCTGAATGTTGTTACAATTTTATTAATTCACATGTTAGCTGTTTAAAGCTGAGATTTTTATACACTGATATTCACATGCTGATGTTCCTTGGATAAAATAATCAGAGTTTGAATCATTCATTCACTTGGGTTTTAAATTGAAGCTCGTTTTTGCTGCAAACTTGCTCGAGTTTTATAAAATTATGTGCTTTGAATTTGAGGCTGAAACTTGGTGGTTTTTCTAAATACTGGGAGGTGCATTTTGTGTAAAAATTTTAGAGTCTAATTCATAGGGCAGCCTGACCAACTTGTTTATGTGATTAAAAACTAGTATTTTCAAATATATGGTTTTTGTATTAAAAACTGTAAATTGACTCTGGGATAGAAGATGGGATAATTAATGGATTCGTATACATGCTGCGACCATACTTGACTTATTTATGATTATTGTTTTTTTTATATTGATTAATGTTTACTGCATAGTGGTGAGCACTACGATTTCCAACTGTGCTCATCCCCACCTGAAATTAACGTTTCAGGTTAAGCAAGGCGGGTACGACGGCGGAGTTAAACGAGTGGTAGTTGGTCTATGAGACCGATTATTTATTGGTTATTCCGCTATATTTATGACTAATTATGATTGACGAATTTTCGAACTTTGAGATTTTGTGAAGTGTTGAAACACTATTGGGGGAGATGCCCCGTTGACATTGTTATGTCTTGAAACTTGCGTTTCATTTTGGGAACCCGATTTGGGTGAATGGATGATTTATGGATTTATGAATCCCGTTTTGGGAGTTAGATGATTTACGTTATGGAATTAATATTATGTTAAGGAAATGATTTGAAATAAATGAGTAACACCACAAAGGTTTGCAATAAATTTTGAAAAATTTAATCTGATTTTTCTGAAAGTCCGGAATTTCTTTAAAATCAAAGTGGAGCGTTGCAACTTGCGCTCTATGTGTTTGCTTGCTCTATAGGCATGGAATTCCCTTGAGTTTGCTACTGCTCCACTATTATCATAGTACACGGTGATACTATGCGGTAAACTCGGAATCACCTATAAGTCCATTAAGAAGCTCCTGAGCTAAACTGCCTCTATGTGCCTTAGAGGCCGCGATGTACTCGGCTTCCATAGTGGAGTCTGCTACGCATTTCTGCTTAGCACTCCTCCATGAAATGGCTCCACCTCCCAAGGTAAACACATAACCTGAGGTTGACTTAATCTCATCCCTGTCTGACTGGAAATTGGGATCACTGTAACCCAACGATAACAAGTTGTCTGCACGATAAACTATCATGTACTCCTTAATCCTTCGCAGGTACTTGAATATATGCTTCATCGCAGTCCAATGCTCCCGTCATGGATTACTTTGATATCTAGCTACCATGCCCACGGCGTAGCTAATATCTGGCCTCATACACAGCATAGCATAGCATACATAAGACTTCCTACTGCCGAAGCATAAGGAATTGTCTTCATGTTCTCTATCTCTTGAGCTGTCTTATGAGACATCTCCTTGGATAAAGGTATTCCATGTCTGAAAGGTGACATACCTTTCTTGGAATCTTTCATAATGTATCAATGTATGTAGACTGGAATAAGCACAACATTCTCTTCTTATGGTCCTGAATTACCCTAATACCAAGAATGTGTCTTGCTTCATACAAATTCTTCGTATAAAACTGCTTAGACAACCACACCTTTACTTCTGTCAACTTCTTCTTATTGTTTTCAATAAGAAATATGTTGTCTACGTAAAGCACAAGAAACACCACCATGCTCCCACTGCGCTTCTTGTACACACAGTGCTCATCCGGACATTGAGTGAACCTGTATGTAGAGATGTTAAATGGTCCTTGGCCCGACGGGCCGGTCCGTTTAGCCCGAAAAAAAAAACAGGGTTAGGGCCTTTTATTGGCAGCCCGTTTAAATCCGGGCTTTTTAGGCCCGGACCGTTTAGCCCGAAGCCCGCTAGGGCTAGCCCATTTAACTTGGGTTGGGTGGTGTATATGTTTTTAGAAAGGTAAGGAATATGTCTCATGATTCCTTGTATATTACAATTTTATTATTTTACTTCACATATAGTTATGAGTTATAATGTATTATTATTATTTTGATAGATAATTATTAACAAATTTTATTCTATTTCACACAAAATATTTAAGCCAATCAGAACGGCGAATAAAAAACAAATGAGACAAAGACCTAACACATAGAATATAGTGATAGAATATAAATTCAACAGTATGCTATATTGTGAAAATTCCCGAAGCATACGAAATAACTAGTCAAATGGTAGTTATAAGTAATAATTCGAACATTTATTTTTTCTATTAAGAAACAATATGTTATTTAAGAGTTTGTAATGTGTGTTCATATATGAAGTGTAGTTGTATATATATAGTGGTAAATACTAAATAGCCGTTGAAAAAATCTTTAACTATGTGTTGTATTTTATTATTATTATTATTATTATTATTATTATTATTATTATTATTATTATTATTATTATTATTATTATTATTATAGCCCGTATAGCCCGTTTAGCCCGAAGCCCGCTAGGTTTAGGGTTAGGTCCTTTTATTGGTAGCCCGTTTAAATCCAGGCATTTTAGGCCCGAACTGTTTAGTCCGAAACTGCTAGGGTTAGCCCGTTTAACATCTTTACCTGTATGACTGGATCACTTCATTGAACTAGATGTTCCAAGATCTCGAAGCCTGCTTCAGTCCATAAATGGACCGATTAAGCTTACATACAAGATGCTCATGTCCCTTATCGATGAATCCCTCTGGTTGTTGCATATAGATGTCCTCCTGAAGATTTCCGTTAAGGAAAGCCGTCTTGACATCCATCTGCCAGACCTCATAATCTATATGGGCCACTACAGCCAAAAGAATCCGAATGGATTTAAGTCTAGCCTTGAAATTCTTGGCGAAAAGGTCTCATGATAATCGATACCCTCTTTCTGGGTATAACCTTTCGCAACAAGCCTAGCTTTGAAGTTCTCAACCTTCCCATTTGATCCACTCTTTCTCTTGTAGACCCACTTGCATCCAATGGGTCGTACCCCTTTGGGTGATTCTACAAGATCCCAGACCTGATTGGAGTCCATTGACCCCATCTCAGCTTTCATCGCAACTTTCCATGATTCTGCATCCTTATCTTGGAGTGCCTCGTCATATGTTCTTGGGTCCGATTCTAGTTCTCCTGGAACTAAGTCTAATGACTCTCCGAGACCTATGTATCTGTCGGGTTGCATTACAACTGTGGTGTCCCGTTCCAGTTATAGAATTTTCTCTGATTATTTATTTATCGGCATTTTATTTTATTTTTTCTATGCCTTAATTAATTGCATATAGTTATATTATTGCTTGAATTATATAATTATATATGCTAGTTCGATTTTATTATCGATCGTCGATCGGATTTTCGGCTTAATCGCATGAGCTCATTTTCGACCCGTTCTCGTTATTTTTCTTGGCCGTTTGAACCAGTCCCAAAGCCTTTGTATCTCAGCCCATTGTGTAGCCTTTTAGGCCATTATGATTTAATAAACCGACCCTAATGAGCCATATAACCCCTTTTGTATGCCTTAGTGAATTTTCTTAATTTTGTGTTAAGTGTTGGGAAATCCATTTAGTTCAAATTTTGAATGAGGTGGAGTGTATTTTTGGAAGCTTATATCAGTTCCTTTTATCCCTCTTTTGGCTGGTTAAAGCACCCAAATTGGTGCCCCCAAATCCTCTTATTATGGCAAGTGAACCAAGGTGATTTCCTCTATTAAGTGGAGATTTATTTTTTTCCCAAACCCTACCCACATATCTACACGGCTGCCTCATCTTTACCTTAGGAGAAATAAGATTTATATTCTTTCCAAAACACGAGAAAACCAGAGAAAGAATCACAAAAACCCATCGCTACATCATTCAAATCCTTAATCCCTCTCGCTGCCACCAGAATGGAACGCGAGTTTCGGGACTTTCGCCAAGGGACCAGAACCGTTGAGGAGTACGAGCGATACTTCGCTCGTATGAGTGATTTTGCGTTGCATCTAGTGGACACTGAGCTGAAGAAGGTCACTAGATTCTTGGATGGTCTTCGCTCGGATATCCGTCTTCTATTGACTAGCCACGGGGATCTACCTTACACTGAGATGGTAATACGAGCCCAGCAGTTAGAGAGTTGCCAGTCTCTTCACGCACCCGTGTCATCCTACCAGTAGGCTCTGATGGTTCAACCAATTACTGTTGTTCAGCCCGGTACTCATTCGGGCAAGAGGAAGGCCAACCACCGACCATAAGAAGGTGAAGCACTGAGGTTTTGATAGGCGTGACGACCGCCCTGCAGTTCAGTTTCAGACACCGATGTGTGCAACCTGCGGTAAGAACCACGGCAAAGAGTGTCGAGCAGCGCAGAAGACGTGTTTCAACTGCCATCGCCCAAGCCACATTGCTAATGTATGTCCTGAGTCGAGGAGGCCGCAGAAGGGACCATTCCTACAGCCGCAGTAGCAGATCCAACAGCCGCAACAGCAGATCTAGCAACCACAACAGCAGCATCAACAAGACCAACCGAGGTTTGGCAGAGGAGGTCAAACGTATACATGATGGCCCAGAATGAAGCTGAGCTGAACCAAGGCTGAGCAGTTGACCGAATATCTGGTAGGAGATGATTATTTGTTCTTCCTTTCGTTAGGACTTCATTTTTCGTAACTTTTGCAAACCCTTGTTAATTTTATTTTGTGTTGTAGACAAGTTTGAATTGCATCCTTGTTTTTCTGCTAGTATAAAGTTAAGCATCCTTGTTTTCTGCTAGTCCTTGTTTGATTTCATAGTTTAGGAAGCTTGTTTTGTGATACATGAATCAATTGAAAAATTCAAGAGAGCGAGTAACGCCGCAGCTCTTGAGAATAACTAAGCCTCGAGAAAGACAGCGATCAATTGATCTTTGTATCGAGGAGTGTACGTAGAAATCATCGCATACCAGATCGAAAGAAGCTTCGACAAATTTCTAAGAATGGTTTGGCATAGAAGGAACCACACGGACACCCAATCCCAGAATGAACTAGGTGTACTTAGATACCAGGGAGTTTAGACTAGGGTTGCAACGCACTGGGGATTTCTGATTTTTGTCTATGTAGCAATACGGAGAGATGTAACAATTGATGTGGAAGGAACCGTAGCTACTAACTGCAGGTGATGCAGGCGTACTGCATGCTGGTGCCACGCACACTCGATGATGCATCTCGAGTTGTAGAAAGTGTCGTGCGTAGCGTGCCGCGTTGCTGCATACCAGGTCAGCCATTCATGCTACAGCTTTAACGTGTATTGCAATGACCTAGGTCTCCCTTGAAAGACTAATAAAGTTAAGAAACATTGGAGGTTTTGTTACAAGGAGATGTTATTCTCAGTTTCATTATTGCAACTATGGGAAATGAAGAGCATCGTAGTAAGATTAGAGACGGTAGATAACTAGAGGAATCCATGGGACGCGAGTGAGATTCGTAATTCCTTGTGACCAACCAACCACTTTCTAAGGTGATTTGAGCTCAATTAGGATTAACCGCTCAATTAGTTGTCGTGTGAGAAGATCTAATGAGGTGGCCGACACTTGTAGTCGGAAGATTCAAGATGAGCTAGTATGTACAATTACTCAGCAAGAACTGCTGATTCAAGAGTTGTTCGGTTAGATATCAAAGTAGTAGAGTCAACATCTATAGCTCGTCATGTCGAGCATCACTAGTCGTGAGACCCACTCTACGAAAGAGGATCGTTACCGAATATCCAATCGATACTTCCTAAACCGCATGCGAGGTGTTCCTTGTGTCGGCAAGGTAGAAAGTTTTGCATCGGTATTAAACAGAGCCTGTGTGTTTTGAAGGTATCGAAGCTGAGGATGAGTGATCTTGATGATTGTTAGTCTGACTACATGGGGTTCCGTGGCAGCCTGTTGCCAGGGACACGGATCATGACGAGGTAGTGGGCGAGTTTTCATGCCTGACCCAATGCGTGACCCAGGCACGCGACTGAAGCTCGATGCTATGAATCAACCCTATATAGTTAGACAGTCGGAGTATGCTATCGAGACACGGAAAGATGTTAGGGCCTCATGTATTGATAGATGACTATAGTGTGAGAATTCCTTACCATGGGTAGGTACGCTTGTAATGATGGTTATCAAATGACGACCCCAATGGTACCGTACGAGGTTTTTGGTGCAGACAGAAGTGTAATACGCCTTGGTTCTAGAAAGAGAAGAGGCTGCAGCCACACTTCATCAATCCTTTTGGAAGATTTTCAACCAAGTCGATGATTTAGCCTGACGGTTGACTCTACCACCGGAGCTTGCGAGAGGGCACGGCATGTTATGTGCCTCGTGGTAGAAGGGACATGTGCATGATCTCGTGGTACATGGTGAACTTTGACGAGTTGTGTGATGGGCAGAACCCTACATCTATGGAGGTACCGGTGACCTGTTGGAACGGAGGGTCCATCAGGGAGAGGTCGGGAGGGGTACTCGTCAAAGTCCAGCGGGTTGGTAGGGAGAGGGCGATACGACTTGGGATAATGAGGACTAGATTCGAACGGTGTATCCGAGCTTCGGGGGTTTGGCCTCTCATTTGTGTTTGTTGTCCCTTTACGGGATATTTATTCGTTTATAATTCTAAGGGCGGAATTCTTTTAAGGAGAGTAGATTGTAATGCCTCGTTCCATTTATAGAATTTTCTCGACTTATTTATTTATCGGCATTTTATTTTATTTTTCCTATGCTTAATTAATTGCATATTATTATATTATTGCTTGATTACATAATTATATATGCTAGTTCGATTTTATTATCGATCATCGTTCGGATTTTCGGCTTAATCGCGTGAGGGCATTTTCGACCCGTTCTCGTTATTTTTCTCAACCGTTTGAACCAGACCCGGAGCCTTTGTATCTCAATCCATTTTGTGGTATTTTTGGCCTTTATGATTTAATAAACCGATCCTAATGAGCCATATAACCCTTTTTGTATGCCTTAGTGAATTTTCCTAATTTTGTGTTAAGTGTTGGGAAATCCATTTAGTTCAAATTTTGAATGAGGTGGAGTGTATTTTTGGAAGCTTATATCACCTCCTTTTAGCCCTCTTTTGGCTGGTCAAAGGACCCAAATTGGTGCCCCCAAAACCTCTTATTATGGCAAGCGAACCAAGGTGATTTCCTCCATTAAGTGGAGATTTATTTGTTTCCCAAACCCTACCCACATATCTACACGGCTCCCTCATATTTACCTTAGGAGAAATCAGATTTATATTCACTCCAGAACACAAGGAAACCAGAGGAAGAATCACAAAAACCCATCGCTCCATCATTCAAATCCTTCATCCCTCTCGCTGCCACCATATCACCGGCACTACCCCGTGCGAGCGCGTCCTCAGCCGTCTGTACGCCCGCCATCCACGCTGCTCCTCACAGCTATCTCACGCGAGCACCCCTGACCCTCACCTCATTCGCTCTGTACGGCTGCTTCCTGCCTCTGTCCGCCCTCGGCTGATCCTCTACACGTTGTCCAATCGCGAGCGGCCATCCTTACGCACGCCGAGCTGCGCATCGCTGCCGAGGCCAGCCCCTTGGTCCGATCCGGTCACCTTGCCAAAGAGGCTTGTAGATTCCTTTGGTGTGTGGTTAGGATGGCTTAAACCCTCTGGTATTGAATGATATGGATTTGCTTTGATTAGATCTTTTGAGAATTAAATTAAATTCCTATGTTTAAGAGAGATCTATTTGAATCATTTATGAATAATGGTTAGATCTCGAAATTCTTATGGAAATTCATGGATTTGGAACCCTTGGTGTGTCATGAGTCAGATTTTGATGCCCCAAGTCGAATTTGGAGTCATATGTTTCATGTATAGCATTATGATGCCCTTATGCCCTCATATTCTTCAAAAAATCATTAAAAATTGTACACTCGGGCTTTTGATCTGAGGGTTGTCTCATGTTATAATTTGGTATGATGTGTTAAAGCTTCAGCCCTTAACTCAACCCGTAGCTATCTGAACTGAAACATGCTCCATATGCCTCAAATTTTTGAAAACTTATATAAAAGGATTGGTTCGTCCTTTTGATCTTAGTTTCTGAGGTTAAGTATATATTGTTATTACCTGGTTGCTGTTAAAATTTCATGGATTAATTCGATCTGTAGCTATCTTAATCGATAATTGCTATTTGGACCCTTAAACTTTGAAAATTTGTGTAAAGTGATTCACTCGTCCAAATGGCTTGAGTTTCTGAGGTTAGGAGTCCAATGTCATGTGTAGCATGCAGTTAAATTTTCAGGACTTAACTCCTTGTCTAGCCAATTGAAGCTGAAACCTCTACTTATGCCTTTTACTTTGCAAATATTTGTTTTATTGGTTAGGGTTATGTTTTTAGGTCCATCTTGCGTACTCTGGTTCTTCATTAAGTCTATGTTATCATATTAAAATTTCGTTGAATTGCCTCGAGCCAAACTCCAAAAGCCTCGGTTGTAATGTTTCAGCTGTAAGTGGCCTCGAGCCTCTGCCAGTGCCACCCCGTGACGCTAGTGTCACCCCGTGCGCATTCCAGTGCCACCCCATGTCGGCAGTGCCTCGCGCGCACGTCCCCGTGTGTTCCCACATGATGTCTCGCACCTGCCCGTGCCCAGACGAGTCCAACAGCCACAGCCACTGGCCAACCCTCAGGCGCTCCCAGCGCCACCACCCGCAGACAAGCAGCCGCTGCCCCGAGCCCCAGCGCACCCTGGCAAGCCCACCAAAGCCCAGACTAGCCCCAGTCCACACCCAGCTCGTGCCAGCAACCCAGCCCGAGCCCGCGTAGAGCCGCAGCGCTGTTTTCTCATTTTTCCCGAACCCTCTAACCTCGTTCTTCATACTGAGACCATTTTTTGAGTTTTTAACTCATTTTCTGAGTCTTTCCCATTAATCCAAGAGTTCCAAATTCCACAAAATTCCACGAACTACTTAGTCGATAATGTTGGACTAAGTATGAATTCTCGTAAATCTTTCTAAGGGTCAAGATAATGTATTTATGAAGATTACTTGATTAAATGTAGGTGTCTGAAGAGCCGAGCTCTCAACCTACTCTGCAGTCCGAGCTTTTCTTACTGCATAATTGACGAGGTGGGTGTTTTTAAAGTACTATGCCATAAATCTGTATAATTACTAGATTTTATGATCAATGGATGTATGTGAACCACGACCCTACTGTAGGATGCGGATTCGACCTTCGATTAGGTATCCCCGTCGGTGGATGCAGTTTCGACTGTCGACGGTGCCCAATGAGAGGCAATCTCTCTTAGCCTAATGACAGTCCATGTCTTTGGATGCGGGATTGACCATTGACATGTTCTCCCTTTGTAGGATGCGATTTCGACCTTCAACGGCTATATGGGGTGTGCACTAGAGATGTGATATTTGCTGATTGATTCTTGTATATGTTGCGACCCTACTATCTGTTATTATATTTTTTATGTGCATACTGGTGAGCTAGTGGTATGCTTAACCCC
>BKCP01012736.1:1123026-1137638 GCA_008636005.1 Striga asiatica
TGATAATGTTGCTATTTATAGATATAAATAGCATACTAACATCAACTAACATCAACCAAAGTTCAACAATAATTCAACCACCAAGAAAAATGCAAGAAAAGGTCAAAGAAGATAGGAAAAATGAGAGAAAGGTTGGAATTTTCGGACAAAATCCGAGAATGAATTTTTCCGCGCGCATTCGCGCACGTCTCGGGCAGCTCTGCTTCTCGGGCTCGTTTTGGACTCGTCCGAATTCGGAATTGAGTTCCGTTTTTTTCTACGCGTTGCTAATGAACCCCTCTATTCAATGATGTATGCCAATACAAATTTCACCCAGAATACAATTATCTAAGGATTTTTAACTTCCAAGGTGTCGGCAACTCGCTCGATTTTACTCTTCGGTTCCGTACGAACTCATCCGAACTCGAAATCGAGTTCCGCTTTTTCCTGTGTGTAGCTAACAAGCTCCTCTTTCCATTAATGTGATCATGCTCAATAACTTTCCAAAATCCTGCTCTTCCGAGATTTTCGACCGTTCCTTTATTTTACAAATACTCGAAAAATACAAGAAAAATATATAAAATTCCACACAAATACTTAAATATTACAAATTACTAAATAAAACTAAAAACTACCCAAAATCCCACAAACTTACTAAAAATACATAATAATAATAATAAAAAACATTAATAAAAACATAACAAAAATAACACTAACACTAACCTTGCTCAAAAATCAAAAATGGCTAGCTAGGGCCAAAGGTGGGCTAGGCGCGGCTTTGGGACTTATGGTGGACTTGGAGTTGAATTTGGCCGAGCTTTATTGACTCAAATGACTTATAAAAATCCAAGGAACACTTGGAAGGTGATAAGGCACGAGAGAATATGCTTGGAGATGGCTGGACCTCGCTCTCCTCCTTCCCCAGGCTGTGGCGCGCGCGTAGGGGCTGGTTGCCTTAGTCTCGGTTTTTCTCTCTACTCCTCACTATTTGCTCGAGTAATCTGGAGTCTAAGAGCTTCAAATGGGCTGAATAAGAGGTATTTTATAGGGGTGATGGGCGAAGTGCACAAGGCTGATCAATGGGGGACAAAAGTCCATGACTTTTCACCATTCCATGCGCATGGGGAGAGGGGCTAGGGTCTTGCACGTTTTGCATGGAATTTTTGGGTGGAATGGCAGGTTTTTCAGGGCATCTTGACTGAAGAAACAGGTCTGGTCATGCATGAGGGGACAAGGACTTCCCAAGACATTAAAATTATCAAAGACCCACCATGCACTAGCATTAAAATAATCCCCATGCTAAATGTCTTTGCTTAAACATTGCTTAGGGCAACTTAAGCTTAATTTGTCCCACATTAAGTCCTAATTACACGCATGAGTTGGGCCATGAGGAAAGTGGGCCGAAAAATGGTGTTTTGGGCCTTAGAAGCTGTACTGGTCGCGCTGGGCGCTGGGCGCGGGCGCTGCACTGGGCTAGCACGAGGCCTGTTGGGCGCGAGGCGGGGCTGCGCGTGGGGGCTGCATGGGCTGAGCGCGGAAACACCTTTAGCCGGGTATAATGGGCTAGAACAAGTCCCCAACACTTAGAAAAATATGTGGGATGATGGTTAGGCGTTGGACAAGGTCTTGGGCGGTCCTTGGGCTCGGCTAACACCCGCTTGGGCGCAACTAAGGGCGCGGGTGCGAGGTTAGGGCACGGGCGGCTCGGGTAGGTCAAGGGATCGATTTTTAAAATGTCCAAGACTTACTTCTTGATATTCCAAGACTTAAAAAATTATTCTAAGTATAAAATACCAAGACTTGGCTATGCTCGAGAATTAACTTGAAAAATAATCGGAACCAAACTAGGGTCTGAAGTCGATAATTTCTCGAGTCAATTTGCTATACTTTAACAATCCAAATTAATGGATTGATCTTAATATAGAAAATTCCAAAGAATGATCTATCAATATTTGAGCATTTAGCATATAAAATATAACTCGAATAATTCTGAAAATTTCGGATTTCACTTATAGTCGAGCAGTGAAACCGTTCTTAATATTATTTCTGATTTGGGGCGTTACAACCCCTTGCCGAAAATGGCCTTTTAGCCATCTTACCTTCCAGGCATGATTTGCAAGTTGGATAATCATCTTCTAGTGGATCGAGATGTCCGCTAGACACCAACTTGAATCCTCCTAAGGTTGATGTGTCCAAGTCTAAGGTGTCAAAGATATGCTTGATTCATCTTTGAAGATTCTTTCCTCTTATTAGATTTAGTCAATACATTATTCAATTCAGATTGTTGAACTGTACGATAGTTTGGTTTAAGAACATACAAATTTCCAGCTAATGAACCAGAACAAATGAAACGATTCGCATAACGAATAACAACCATGTCATTAAACGAAGCGGAAAAACAATCCAGAGAAAGTCTAGAAACTGAAATAAGATTCTTTCTAAAATTTGGAACATAAAAGCAATGTCTCAAAACCAAACTAGTATTCCTAAATAATAAAGTTACGTCTCCCACTGCAACAGCCGCCACTTTCGTGGCATTGCCCCTGTAGATGGTGATCTCTACCTCTTTAAGTCGTCTGGTTTCCTGGAACCCCTGCAAAGAATTGCAGACATGATTAGTAGCTCCAGTATCCACACACTAGGTACTGGTAGATACAACCGCTAAACATGTTTCAACGACAAAAGCATTGGAGTTATCTTCTTTGTCTCTCTTGACTAGAAGATAGTCATCGCTCCACTATCCAGATCGGGCAGCTATAGATGCTTCTCTTGCCTCCTGAATGGGATCCGTTTTCCTCTATATCCCTACGGATTAGGTGGAAGAGACAGCTTTCCGCTCTGCAAGTAGCATCTGTCGCTCCTCATGGAGAATCCTTTCCGCTGCCTCAAGTTTCTCAATTAACTCGGTGACTGGAAAATGTCGAATGAATATGCCATAGTTGTTACAAAGATGTTTAAGTTCCGGGAGCAATGAAAAGAGTCTCATATCAACCTTTAAGTACTCGTCAATATGAGCTCATTGAGTCTCCATAATAGAGGACTGCTCCACCAACCTAAGGACATGTTCCCTTACAGGAGTGCCCTTTGCCATGGTGATCGACATTACGTTGTCTAAGTTCTTTCTCGAGTTATAGACTTTTGGACCAATAAGTTGTTTTATTTTTAGAATAGTAGATAACAGAGTGAATGACATCTTGAATTAATCCTGAGAATCACTAAAATATTTTACAGATTAAACATTTCAAATTTACTGTTAACATTGATATCCTCAAAACAACATTAACTTAAATTCACCGACATCTCAAAACACCGAGAGTGACGTATGATACGGGGGTAACCCTACGCACTCAACATTCGCAAGAGAAGAGCTTTTCAAGGACCCATTAATTTCCATAAGTCTTTTTTTTTTTTATTTTTTTTATCAAAACGACAGAGTGACTATTATATAACTCAAGGGGACAAAGTCCGAATACAAGGTTTAGAGTACAAAAAGATAGAATCATAGAGACTAAAATGGGAGACACACCATAAGGTGGCCTAGAGCCTCAACAAGAGGAATCACTACAAAATAGCTACAAATAAGTCAAAACCAAATTCATGACGAACGAAATTAAAAGTCGGTCTGTACTTGTCCATGCAATAAAACTCAGAGACCCCGAAAAGGGTTGATAAATTTAATCGCATTTTAAGTGAATCACATCTCTAGATCCTAAGGTCATCAAATTTGATTATACGTCCCTCGAGGGGAGGCCCGCAAGCTCTCATAAGACTTTTTATAATTGTCCAATTAGAAATTCATTCTGGTAATTTCCTACATTTGTTCTTAGTGATGTCACCCGAGGGGGAGCCCATACTTCAATTAATTGATTTACCAACAAATCAGAAATGTAGGCCTTAGGAATTTTAAAATTAGCTTTAATTTAAAATCCCTTCTCAAACTTAATATAATTTAAATGAGGAGTTCTATTCATATGCAATTCTAAATTAATCTCATGGATAAAGAAATAATTAATTCCATGCATAATTATTCATACAAATAAATTAATCTCATGCATAAAGCAATAATTAAATTCCATGTATAAATAAATAAATAATTAATTGGCACAATAAAATTTAAGCAAATAAATCCACTATTATGCCCATTAATTATTGAGTCTCCTTGAATAAGAAAACTATCAGATATAGATCATTTGATGTTCCTAATTCAACTGGAACTCCCACTGCAGCAGAATCCTGTCAAATAACCAACTGCTTGTCCAGCAAGTTACCACCTAGCCCACCAGTCATCGTCCACCGCCGCCGGCGGTTGCCGGTAGAAAGTTTATGGAATTATTTTTTTCTTTTTATTCTCCCATTTTCGCGCCTCGCCTTCCTCGTGCCGCCACCTTGCCGCGACGTCAGTCATCGTGCGGGATTATTGCGCGCGAGTTGGCCCTACGCGTAAAATACGCGACCAATTGCTGCTTCTCCCGGCAACGCACTGCGTCGCCCGCCTTGCGCAACACGCGTCGACCGCCGCCCGGAACTTCTGTTTGTCCCATTTTTGTTATATTTTTTCATGCTTGTTTTGCTTTTCTTTTTCTTCCATTTTAGGTCGTTTCTTTAGTTTTAGTCCGTTTCGTGCTTTATTATGTGTTTTCCTTTATTTTGAGTCTTTAGGTGTTTTTCGTTTGTTTTGCCGGTTTTCTTTTGTGTTTTGTCGTTTTTGGTGTGTAGGTCGGGAGCTTTGGGCGAATTTCCTCTTCAGGAAAAATTGGTTTCAAAAGCATAATTAAATAGATGGGTTTGTTAGCTACGCGTAGAAAAAAAGGGAACTCAATTCCGAGTTCGGACGAGGTCAAACGATACCAAAACGTAAGATGGTGCAGTGCAGCCGTGGTCACAACCCGCGACCAAACCCCCACGCCCAGGCCCGGACGCGCGCGACCCGCGACCCAAACTCGCGACCCGCGAAAAAAACAGAGAAGAATGCCCAGAATTTCGCGACCCGCGAGCTGTACCCGCGACCTGCGACCTGCCCCGCGCGCGCGCACNTTCTCCAATTTTCTTTTTTTTTTCTCTCATGCTTGGATTATTAGAACAAAGATATTTTGATTGAAATCTTGCAACTCTTAATCCGATTGTAAGTTTTTCAATTCTATTTTATTATTGTTGATTGGTTTTATGTTCTTAATTCCAGTTAACATGAAATTGAATCTAAGCATGAGATAATCCATTCACCTAGGGTTAGGGGTTTTGATTCTTGTTTTGAATTATGAGGAATGTATTTTGTTCAATCTATGCGAGTTGTGTGAATTATAGGTTAGTTGATTGATCACCATTCTAACCTAGTTTATCGACGTTTAGAACCGTGAAGGGAGACGTCAGTCGATTTAGGCTCGTATAGAGTAGACATGTTCGTAAAAGTATTCTATGTGTTGCTTGTTCGAATGAGTTTATCGATTATGTTTGTGCTCTTGTTCGAAGAGTTACTGAGTATAGCCCTCTAGACCTGTAGGCTTGTTAAATCTCGTAATCGAACAAATAAGCGCTTAACATAGTTTAAGACTTGATGAGATTTCCCGACCCCTAGAACTTCTTCTTTTTTCTCTAGAAATTTAATTGTTATTTCTTTAAATTGCTTTTCTAGTTCTAGCTTGTTTTAGTTGATTCCCCAAATCAATCGTGATTAGAGTGTTTAGGACTTATTTTCTTTTCGTGTGTGATCAAGACCAACGCTAAATTCCGAACCGTCTTCCACGGGGAGATCAACCCGGGGAATGAATCTTTTGATTCGGTACTCGGTAAAAAAATAAAATAATTTGCTACAACAAATTTGGCACCGTTGTCGGGGAGGGCAAGTAGGATATTTGGTTTTGATGTTGATTTTATTTTCCTGTGTTTCTCTTTATTTTGTGATTTTCGCGTTTGTGTTCTTTCTTTGTGTCTTTCATTTTTCTTTTTGTTTTTTTTTCTTTTTTGTTTTTGTCTCAGTTTTTGCGGCTTCCTGTGGTTGTTTTGTTTCTTGTGTGCAGGGAATTTGACCGAAGAGCTCAATGAACTTAGGCTACCCAGTCGCATCCTCATACGCTCACTACTGGAAAAATAGGCCGAGCTACGGTTCGTGGGAGTATGGCAAGGCATATGCCTACCCTTATGAGCAACTGTGGCATTCGTTATCGTTCGAGCAATCATATGAGTCTCCCGTGGACTCCTCAGAGTACAATGCTAAGCTTGATCAGATTCTCGATATTCTGACCTCCCAAGCAGCCCGGAGGAAAAATCTTGAGGCCGGAATCGAGAACCTAGCGGAATGCATTCAAGCTATGAAGGACCGAGTTTACAATTCTTCCCCTGATTTTCCTATGGAAAATGAACATCGGGAGGACACTTTGACATTTGATGAAAAACTCGATCTCCTTTTTGCTCGTGTGTTGGCCCAAACCACTCAACTTGAAGAGATTGAGGTTGGATGCACTCGGTTGGTGGTGCAACTTGACGGTATAATGGAACACATCCAATCCGTTGAGCCACAAGTCGATGAGTCCGTTATCAATGTCAATCAGATTCACGTGGGCGAGACTGAAGAAGAAGAACCAGAGATTGAGGGTGATATCCTGATGGAGGAGACTCCTGGGCCCAAATTTGAGAGTCCCTCACTTGAGCCATCTCTCTGCACCGTCGAGAAGGATCCATTTAGCTCGACATGCTCCACGGACACTCTCGTATTCCGAGAGGTTGATTGTGGAGGTTTGATGAGAAGAGCTCTGGGCCATTTCGTTACCATCCTTGGTGCTAATGCTTGGTTTCACAAGACATTGCCACCCGAGCCCACTAGGTCATCTGTAATGCCACACTGCCCGTGTTGCCGCTTCTTGAGAATACAAAGGCGTGGCATGATCGTCACTTCTTTTTGGATCCTGGTTGATTCGTGTACAGGTTTCGTCAAGCTAATCTTGGGAGGCAACCCAAGTGATTTACTGCTTTCTTAGTTATTTTCTTTTTGCTTTTTTTTTTTTATCTTTGAATAATTGGAGTTTGGATTTTTTGTGGTTTTTCTTGGCAGGACGTATCGAGGACTAGGTTGAGCGTAGGCGAGCGGCTTGAACGTGAATGCTTATTTCCCTCGATGTTATTTCGGTTTGCACACCTTTTCTCTTTTTATCTTTGTGATGTTGCTTCTTCCTCGTGTCTTTTCTTGTGAGTTTCGTGTTCTTGTGTTTGTTGCTAGTATTGGTTCATGATATGAAATTGCTAAGTCTTATTCTTTGACTTCCTGGATATGTGTTGAAGCAATGAGGACATTGCCTCATTTTAAGTATGGGGGAGATTACTTAGATTTTGCATGCTTATGTGGTAGACCGGTCTAGTGTAGATTTTGTGTGTTTTGGAGCATGGACTTTGGAAATTTCAAGATTAGTTAAGACTTGTTTGATGAATTCGATAAGTTGTGATGTTGGTCATATGCGGCATAGCATGATGAAATGCTTGGTCGATTACTTTGATTGGCATTCATATATCTACCTAGTGAGGTTTGAGCCTTATTTGTTTCTTGAGATACATTGATCGTTCTCTTGTTTGATTAGAACTTGCCCTGAGCATTGAAATAAATTGATTAGAATTATGAACTGCGTATATGATTAAGGCGTTTATTGTATTCCATCCTTCTCTTTCTCTACAAATTATTCCGTAGTCTCCCATTTTTTAGCCTTATTTGATTTTTGTTGATAACCTTGCGATGATGACGTTGTTGGAGTTGCGGGTTAAGAATTGGAGGGGACGATTGTTGGAGTTGTGTTTATATTCTTTATCAAAAAAAAAAGGAAAAGAAAGAGGAGAGAAAAAAAATGTAGTCGAATGGATTATAAAACAAGTACGAATCCCGTGCGATGCACGGGTAAGAAATATCCATTAATATTTATAAATTACAAATGTTTATTAAATAATATTTATAAATTAGAAATATGAAATCAATATGCAATACAATTTACCTATATTAATTTGTTGAAAATATTATATGAAATTTAAATTCTGCAAAATTACATAAAACATGTCTATTTAAAATTAGTACACAACTCGTACGGTGCAAGTAACTGATAATAAGTTACATTATATTCATTTCAAAATATGTGTCATTTTAAATTTTTTATTCAGAAATTCGATTTGACTATAATGTGATTTAACTAAATTCAAACCTTTTACACACACACACACACACCAAATAATTTGATATGTGCCACGCACATTTACAAAAAAGAATCGACCATAGTATTCTCCAGATTTTTCTTTCAATAATATCGAGTAAAATGCTTAGCAATATGAAAAAAAAAATTGAGATACCATTTATTACCATAAGCGGGTATATTGGATCAATATATAATATACCAAATAATTTGATTTAATACTTATCACTAAATTACAAAAAATGATATTCAGTTTAACCACGAAATTAATTGCCTAGCCTGCAAACAAAATCAAGACACACATTTTTATGGTCTAAATATTTCATTAATTATCTACGATTTGAACAATTAAATAGACAAAAAATGAATAATATTTATTAAATAATATTTAAATAAAAACTGTTATTAACACTATTTTTTTTGAACAGTTTTTTGCAAACCGCTTAATTAATTATTGTTGTCGATGTTTGTATAATTGTAGTAATTATTTACAGATTGAATAAAATCACTCGAATTTATTCAATTTGCATAATTAAGGTATATTAAAAATGTATTTCACAAAAGGATTACACGAAAAATATAAAATACTTATTAAATAATAAATTACACAGTTTAGTTGAATTTTTTTTACCAAATCACATAATTGATATTGTAGCTGAAATTCTCATATTTGGGTAAATCAGCTAATTCATATGATTTGAGTAATTAAGATATCTTAAAAATAAATTTACCATAAGTGATTATTTGAAATATACCATAAATTATTAAATTAATTTGATTAAGTAAGGTATCTTAAAAATGATTTTTTATGTCTTAATTATTTTCTTAAATAATGAGCCGCAATTTCCATAAGTGATATTTGAAATATACAATAATTGCTAAATTAATTTCTCGAAATAGTAAAAAAATTTATTTGGAGGGAAATAGGTACTATTTAAAAAATAATCAAACCTTTATATATAGATATAGATATAGATAATAAAAATCTAATTCATTAATACACCATAAAATAATCATTTTAAAGTTTTTCCATAAATTTTGGATAAAATTACATAACATAAATTTTAAAAAATATTACAAAATATTATTTCTCAATTTAAATATATTATATTGTTTAAAACAGTAAATATCAAAGACTATCATAATTAAATATAATAAAATAATTTTGTATTTCATAAAGTTAAAAAATAATACATTTCTACGTAAATTTTGAATTATTAATTATATGAATTTAAAATACTTGAAATATTAATAAACATGATACACTGACTCTATAAATATACATATAATCACAATACAATATAGTTTGTTCTATTTTTTTTAAATGAATAAAATATATGAAGTTGTAAATAATATCAGTTTTTATACATATATATTTATAAAAGTATAATTAAGAATATCTTTTTTGGCAAATTTAGTGTCAAAATACGGGCACTAGTTGAATTAATTATCAATTTGTTAGTTATTTATTATTGTTTCATATTCATCATACATAATTTCACAATAAAAACGTAAATTATTTTAATATTTATTGTACAAATATTAACATATTTAAGTACCCATGTAGTACACGCGTATTATATTAGTGTTATGAAATAACAATCATTTTGTTCTAAAAAATGATATAATTGTGGTTAATATGTATATTTAAATATTAGATGACTGATCATATAATTTTTTTAACTCAAAATCTATCTTAAATTTAACGTAACCCTACTATTATGATATCAATCAATTATCCCCACGACATTAATTCTACTCACTATTCATCTACCCAAATTTCCTTCACTTTAATCACTTATCTCTTACTTATATATCACATCAATTTTAATAATTATATTTTAAATATTATTTTAATACAAACTCAAAATTTCACCAAAACCAAATTCAATCATTTTTTTTTTTCAAAATTAATTCACTTTATTGTATATCCAATCAAACTATATAATGTACTGTAAACTAAAAAGTGTTCGTTGTCCATGGTAATATGGCACACAGCTAGTCCCACCTAAACCTAACTTATATGGAAGTTAGCTAATGATAAAGATGAATCTTTTTTTAAAAAAAATGTTTGGATTTAAATTTTTTACGAAAAAAAATTCAAATATGTTTTGGCGGAATTTTTGAAAAATTTCAAAATAATTTACTATGTTTAGTAATATATTTAGGCGGGAATTTAGATGATTTTTTAATTACTATCTTTGAATTATTTAGGTTGCCTCTTTATATATTAATAGATGTCCAATAAGGTTTGCAAAAAATTAAAAAAAAAAAGAAAAAGAAAAAAATAAATAAAATAAAATGGGTGAAATGTGTGCTTTTAGAAAAAGTGTGGGGGAGGATCCGGTTTGTTTGAGCAACCGGCTGAGTGTACGATTCTTGGGGTAAGGTGTTTGAGTTATGTAATGAATTCGAGCCACTTAGCCTATATTTATCCTACCTAACCAAAGAGCCTACGTTACAACCTTGAAAGACCTTTTGATGCACTAGTTTCGATTTTGATTGGTTTAGAGTGGAAGATAGACAATGGGCAAGCATATGATTGAACTTGTTATCGACCAATTAGAGTGCACCTATCTTTATCTGTATAAGCATTCGAGTGAGACACACATATATATATATTCCCATACTTGAGAGAACGCCAAATCTGAAGTATAGAGATCAAGCATGTAGTTGTGTAATGTTCGTATGTGCCATTTGAATTCTCGTTGTTGAAGTTGAACATTTTGAGGCTTATCTTGTGAATGACTGTTGTCCATGCTCAGGTTTTAGTTTTGTGTTTTTTCTTTTCTTTTCTTTTTGTTCGGGACTAACAAAGGTTTAAGTGTGGGGGAGTTTGTTTGTCCCATTTTTGTTATATTTTTCGTGCTTGTTTTGCTTTTCTTTTTCTTTCATTTTAGGTCAACTCTTTAGTTTTTAGTCCGTTTCGTGTTTTATTATGTGTTTTCCTTTATTTTGAGTCTTTAGGTGTTTTTCGTTTGTTTTTCCAGTTTTCTTTTGTGTTTTGTCATTTTTGGTGTGTAGGTCGAGAGCTTTGGGTGAATTTCCTCTTCAGAAAAAATTGGTTTCGAGAGCATAATTAAATAGATGGGTTCATTAGCTACGCGTAGGAAAAAACGGAACTCAATTCCTAGTTCAGACGAGCTCAAACGAGGCCAAAACGTAAGATGGTACAGTGCAGCCCAGGTCGCGACCGCGCCCACGACCCACGACCAAACCCCCACGCCCAGGCCCAGACGCGCGCGACCCGCGACCCAAACTCGCGCCCCAAGAAAAAAAACAGAGAAGAATGCCCAAAATTTCGAGACCCGCGAGCTGTACCCGCGACCAGCCCAGCGCGCGCGCACGCCCTGCTGCCAGCCCAGCGACCCGGGCGACTCGCGACTCGCGAGTCAACTCGTGAGTCGCGACCGAGTCGGCCCTGTTTTTTATTTTGCTCGTTTTTTCTCGTTTTAGCTCCATTTTTCGAGATCTATATATCAAAATGACCCCCCAGACCTAAGGAACAATCCCCAATATCGTTCCTTTCATTTTTTCTCTCCAAAAACTCAATATTGATAGGTTAATTTTCTCCACTTTTTTTTCTCTCATGCTTGGATTATCGGACACAAAGATATTTGGATTGAAATTTTGCAACTCTTAATCCGATTGTAAGTTTTTCAATTCTATTTTATTATTGTTGATTTGTTTTATGTTCTTAATTCCGGTTAACATGAAATTGAATCTACGCATAAGTAATCCATTCACCTAGGGTTAGGGGTTTTGATTCTTGTCTTGAATTATGAGGAATGTGTTTTGTTCAATCTGTGCGAGTTGTGTGAATTATTGGGTTAGTTGATTGATCACCATTCTAACCTAGTTAATTGACGTTTAGAACCGTGAGGGGAGGCGTCAATCGATTTAGGCTCGTATAGAGTAGACATGTTCGTAAAAGTATTGTCTATGTGTTGCGTTTTTGAATGAGTTTATCGTTTATGTTTGTGCTCTTGTTATGAAGAGTTATTGAGCATAGCCCTCTAGACGTGCAGGCTTGTTAAATCTCGTAACCGAACAAATAAGCGTTTAACATAGTTTAAGACTTGATGAGATTTCCCGACCCCTAGAACTTCATCTTTTTTCTCTAGAAATTTAATTGTTATTTCTTTAAATTGCTTTTCTAGTTCTAGCTTGTTTTAGTTGATTCCCCAAATCAATCGTGATTAGAGTATTTAGGACTTATTTTCTTTTCGTGTGTGATCAAGACCAACGCTAAATTCCGAACCGTCTTCCTCGAGAGATCGACCCGGGGAACGAATCTTTTGAATCGGTACACGGTAAAAAAATAAAATAATTTGCTACAACAACTTCCTCCCAGCCCCTGTCCACAAACGATGCCACGCGACCCTAGCCTGCTCGCCCGTGGCTTCCAGTAGCGAGCTGCCGCGGTGGCTCGCCGGTCGTCGCCTTGGCCCATGGCTGGTCGGGTCGTCGAGGTTCGTTGATCTTCGTGATCTCCCGATCATCAACACACGATCATAGTACGAAAAATATAATTTACAAAAGATTCGATCCTAGATCCAACAAATGGATTGCAATGTTCTTCTATACAAATAATTAAATCTATCTAGTGTCCCACCGAGCGAATAATTATTACAAATATTCATACATTAATTTCCTCGACATGTTTGAGGCTTTAAAAACAAATTAAAGCCATTCATCACATTCAACAACATTCATCAAACACACACACGACCATAATAGTGGATTAAACTAATTCCTGCAAAACCGAGTTATGCTAATATAATCCAATATATGGCTTTGTTTGAACACATTTGGTCAAATAAACCCATAAAAATTTGAACTTTGTACAAAATGAATTAACCAAGTGCTATGAAACCTCTTGTTGGGATCTATGAGAATCTCGTTATGTACAAGTCATGAATTCAATAGCAAACATAAACCTATGCGCAGCGGACCTAAAGGTTTGACGTGAAAAACTTACGGCTTAAAATTTTCTGAATCTGACAGATTTGGGTTGACCGGGAGCACCACGTGTCGCGTTGGAGATCGGCGGGAGTCGCGTGGTGGCAGACGGTGGCGATCGGCGTGGTCAGGTGCTACGCGTGGGAGGTAGCCGTCGTCGCGCGTCCGTGCTGGCCGGGCTTCACGTGCGGGCTGGGCTCGACAATTCATCGTTGCTGGTCGTCGGCGGTCGTGGGCTGTCAGCGGCGGCGGCTCACTGTGATCGACGATGGTCGGCGGCGGTGGTTGGCCGGCGGATGATCACGGGGTCTCGGTACCTCGGGATCTTCTACTGTATTACTCGAACACCTCTTCAGCCCGTACCGGTGGAGCAACGGGAAGAACATAAAGCTCGAACGGAATCTAGAGAGAGAAGAGAGTGCGTGCGTGTATACTACACGTTAGGAACTTTATGTTCGATCTTTTCTATTCAATGAGCTTAATAATGTATATATAGAGCTACAATAGGGATCCTTATGAGAATAGGAATAGGGCTTCTTAAGTATTCGACTAACTTTGGGCCAAGCCCACACTTCGAACTACTTAAATACATTATGGTCAACTAACATAACATTATTGCACCCCCCTTTTCCTATCCCAAATTATATTTGAGACTCCAATAATAATTACTCGATTTACCTCCCCATGTTTAAGATATAATGTCCATTAATTAATTCGATTACTGATAATCAATAATTAATTAATATATGATATTACCAAAGCTAGCGTCGTTCATTGCATTATTATTATGCCGGAATGTGATCCACCTGCAGGGTTTAGCATAACAACCTTCATGAAATCACTTCGGGGACATCATCAAACTGTCGCACATGGTGACCATAAATATTCTAATAGCACATCGTACATATAATAATATTACCCAAAACAGCAAGTATGTTGACTCCGTAAACTGAATTTCACTTTCAGTGAGTCAAATTAATAGTTACCATATGTACATGTCTGCTTATACCTTACGGGTTAAGAGAACGCAGTAATTAACCGATACTTAAGTTTGTTTACGACGATCAATATAAAACAAACTGTTACTCTCTGGGATCTTGTTCAATACATAAATATACTAGTGCAACCTAACAGTCAAGACCAACCGTCCAGTTTACACTACAACCGTTCTGATGGTTAGTTCTTTCCCATCTAGGTTGTGAACCAACAATTCTTGTTTTGCAAGTAACTGATAGAATAATTTTCTGTTCACCCAATGATGACCCATTCTATCTAATCGCAACACAATAGAACATATATCTTATTTAATCAACATAATTCTCATTCAACAAAGATAAAGTGTAATGTCATCCAAAGTCAAGCTCTCAGTATATAACACCAACAACAAGGACAACTACATGGGAAGATATCGAGGGGATAGAAACTAAACAAAAGCGAAAAACAGGGAACGAGAGCGATAAACCACTAAGACCATGTTTGTATACATAAATTTTCACTCGAAGTGTTTTT
>BKCP01012736.1:1142218-1164915 GCA_008636005.1 Striga asiatica
TTAGCAAAACAATTAATTATAACTCTTTTTTTTTCGTCTTTTTTTCGTTATTTTTGCATTAATTATAATTATATTTTTATTTATTTTATTTTATAATTGCTATTATTAACTAATAATTATAAAGTCACATTAAATGTTATTCTAATCTAAAATTTTTTACAAACTATATATTTGAAATTATTAATTCTTTTTTTTTTTCACCTCATTAAACAAGTTTTTTATTAAAATTAGTTTTAATTAATTTTTATGGCATAACCAAACTCTTTAAAGTTTTGTACACAATTGCTAATAATAATTTCAATGTTTTTTATCCAATTAATTGTCATACTCAACTAAGATTCCATAAATTTAAAGATCTATATGTAAGTTAAATAGTTTATATTTATTATATCGTCATATTAGTAACGAAAAAAATTATAAATGTGATATGTTAGTTATCTAATTTATGATTTTTAAATTTTACTTCAAACACACATATATATATAACATAACGTATAAAATTCTATTTGTAGTTGTACATGTGTACAAGATATAATACTAGTATATATAATCTTCAATTAATTAATTAATGCTAATACCTACTTCATTCATAATTTGAAGTTAATTATGGTTTTTCCAGCATTACTGAATATCCCAGCTGATTCACCCGACGCAAAGATCTTCAAAGTGGCCTCCGCAGATTCAACTGCAAACTCCGACTCCTCAAAATCTCGTTCATCACCAGCCACAGCTAATTCGGATCATAACACTAAAACCACAACTGCTTCCAGCACTAATCGTGGGGCTAATGTGTATATTAGTAACATACTTCTCGTCATGGGGTTGGCGTCGATTTCAGTAATTTTCGCTTAGTCACAAAACAATTATTTGTTAATAAGAAACCATACATGGGAGCATAAGAATATGCAGCAGGTGCCCTTAATACTGCCAGCCAATAGTTTGTCTGTGGTAAGCGTTATGTGTGATTCTCATGTATCATCATAACTACATTACCAGTAAATAAAGCTGGATTGTCTATTTACTTTTCCTAATGATTTTATTTTCCTGAGCAAACGTTGATGTTTGTGCAAAATTACTCACATAATTAGGTGTTGACTGTATATTTTTATAAATTTAGGGCACATTCTCGAATAGTTAAGAGATGATTTCAGTATTTAGGACATTAGCCAACTAAATAATACTCTTCCATTTAGAACAAATATATATTAATAACACAAATTTTTATGTGAGGCAGTCTAATTGTTAGGCTAGTCGATCAATCATACTAGGGGCGTAGCGAGAAATATTTTTCACTTAAGTCTGAAAACTGTTATTCGAATCGAGTTGTCCGCTAACATGGTTCGATTCGACTTGTGAAAGCTCGAGTTCAACTTTCTTATATATTTAAGCTGTGAAAAATAATAATGAAACATCAAATTTACATTGTCTATCATATAAATCAAGTCGAATGTCTTCACGATCAACTCAGTTAGAATTTTGGGTTTTGGTCTAGATTTTGTGGTTCACTAAATAAGTCAAACCAAGTTTATTTGAGTTGAACTCAAGCTCACATTTGTGTTTGTTTATTAAACAACTTGAGACACACCAACTTGTTTATAATATAAGCACATATGAAGTACTCGGCTCAAACTATGTAGCTAGATGAATGTACACAGGAGTGAAGGTATGAAATTAATTTTTAAATATGTAATATAAATTACATGAATCACATAGTAAATAATAGTAAAATATTAATGTTACATTTTGTAATGCTCCGTTTATTTGTGGATTATTTGGGATTTAATATTATTATTTTATTGTTATTATTATTATTATTGTTATTTGTGTGATAATATTTATATTTATTTTTCTTGAATGTCATGATATTTATTAATTGTCAAATGTGATTAAATGCTAAATGTGTAATTGTCTAATTGATTTTTGTGATTTATTTAATTATTAACGCGTATTATAAAATATATATATATATATATATATATTGTTCGGTTTATTTTATCGCGCCTTTGCATTCGAAATCGAGCCCGAGAATTTTTCGTTGGAACCGAAAATTGGGCCCGAAAATATCCGTTTGAAATGTAATCCGGCCCGTGAGCCGATTTAATTTGCGAACTGAACCCGATAATCCGGCCCGAGCCTTCGCCCATTTTTTCGGGCTGACCCGCGACCCGAGATAGGCCCGGTCCGACATATTTTTCCTCCCCAATTTGTTTTCGCGCGTGTGTGTGTGTCTTGGTGTCAAAGTCAAATTATTAAACCTAATCATTGTGTATATATTGTATCTATTACTCTCTTTGAAATGAAACACGCCCGCAGCCATTGCAGCCTTCCCCTTCGGTTCCAAAATTTGAGATCGCAATCTTTTTTTTTTCTCTGTGATTTTCTTTCGCCTCTCGTCGCTCATCCTAAACGATTGTTGCTTTCATCAAACCTCATCACCATCTCGTCACCTTCACCTTTATCGTTTTTGATCATCACCAGTCATCATCATCTCCCTCCGTCATCCTCGTTGGTCGCCATCTCCTCCCCGTAAAAAAATCAGACCTGCAGGACCCTCCTTTCGGCGAAGTTCAGCGGCCAATCCCCTCGCCATCGAGTTCCTTTGTTCGCGAAGCCCTGCCCCGCCGTGACGACATGCAGCAGGCCCGCGATTTCCGGCGACCTTCCATTTGCAGCAGGCCAGCAACTTCCGGCGACCAATCACGATCTTTCTCCTGTCATCGTTCAGGCGTGAACCTGCTTCCGGCGACTCCCGACCGTCGCTGCTCCGCCCATCGCGCGTTCAGGCCACCGCGAGCAGCTACCCTTGAAGCCGCTGATCCTCCTCGAGCCGTCGAGCTCATTCGTCGCCGCTAGCCACCGCAAATCGAGCCCGTCAACCTTACATCTGTCCGTTTTCGTTCGATTCCCGAGAACGGTACAAAGGCTCGATCCCAGTCTCGTTTAAATCATTTATGTTATTCAAGTATGTGTTTGATTTGCGAAATGTGATTATAAATGCGAGCTATGCGTTCAAAATGACATATGTGAAAATCGTGATTTTATGTGTTATCATATGTTCGGGATCTCTTCGATTTTCTAAAAAATCGAACGAGACCTCAAAAGTCGTGTAAGTCGGTGGATATTGGAACAATGTCGAGTCCTTGGTCTTATGAAAAGGCCTCGGACGAGAAATTTTATGTTGTGAATTAATTTGCAAGTTGTCGAGCTTTTTAATCGCTGTTTCGGTGTTCGAATTTTTAAAAATAGCTCGCTGCTCGAAACGATTTGAAATTTTGAGGGATATGTTATCTGTTCATTGCCTGCATTGTGTAAACATTTCGTAATTTTTAGAGGCTTGTAGCTATTTTTAATAATTAAAGTGTAAGCAGATCAGAATAATTTTAAATGCATAAAAAATTCATGCTTGAATGGAATGAGCGGAAATTCGAATATATGATGCCTCTTTGACTTATATGTGTTGTGTTAAAGTTTTAGAATTTTTGGAGTGTATTTGTTGTGGTAAATATTTTATTTATCGAATCTGCAGAAATGTTGTTTGAATTTTTATAAATTCGTTACTTCTTGGAAAATTCTGAAATTTTACTGAGAAGTCTATTCTATGTGTTTGATCATGTTTGTAAAAGATGAGAATTTGTGGAGTCCGTTTTGATTCATTTTGGGTTTAAATTTGATAAACTGCTGTTGCTCGTATGAATTTTTAAAAATAGCAGCAGTTAACATTTAAGGCTGAGCTTTTTGTACATGGACTTTAGCATGCTCTATATTGGTCTGTAAAATTTTAAAGTTCAGATTCATTCATTAAGTCCGAGTATGAATTAATGTGCCCATTTTTCTGATATCTTGTTCGAATTTTATAAAATAGGGTACTTCAAGTTTAAAGCTGAAACTTGGTGGTTTTACATGTTTCTGGGAGATGAAATTTTGTGTAAATTTTCAGAGCTTAATTCGTAGGTTGGCTTGACCATCTATTTTCATGCGATTAAATGATTTCTATTTTCGAAGCATGATTTTTATATGAAAATTTGGAAATCGACTTGCTTTTAGTTTTGATGTGAATTTGACTTGGTCAATCTTTGGATGGATTTATGTGAACTCCCTTATGTGGTTTGGTCGAGTTTAGTGCCGAGTCTTAGTTTCCAACATCCACAGGACTTCACGAACTACTTAGTCAAATCGAGTTCGACTAGGTATGTCTTGTGATTTCCGATTTAAGTCGAGATAGATATTGATTGTAGGATCTTGACATCATGTAGGTGTCTAGAGGTGTTGACCTTGCCTTATTCCAAGATTTGTGATCCTGTGAACTGTTGCTGCTATCAGGTGGGTACATTTATGATGTATTCCATATTTATCGCACTTAATATTTCGTATAAATGCTTTGTTTGAAAAGTGATGTATGCATGAGAACTCTAGTCTAAGTGTCCCGAACGATAGTGCCTTTGACGAATGCATAACAGTGAGAGGTCACCTGCCCGTTGTATCCGGGAAGAGACGCCCTGATCCGTGTGAGTTTCGGGGGGAAAAAACATCTCCACTGTCTCCTGGAAAACATCCATGTCCCGTGAGTAGTTCGGGGTGGACTCCCATGATCCGTGAGTAGTTCGGGGTGGGGGAAATTTTCCAGTTACGGCCTTGCCGATGTTTGGTCGGAAGGTTGTTGTATGTACATAGGAGATTTGCGATAGGGCCAAGTAGGGAGTTAGACTGTTGGATTCTATGCATACTGAATACTATGGTTATGATGGTTTAAAAATGTTATGCGAGATATACTGTGCGATAATGGTGAGCTTGTTGGTTATGCTCACCCCCATTATTTTCTTGTTGTCTTCTCTCTTCCTTTGTATTAGGTTGAGACGAGCTGGAGGCGGTGGCGTAGGACGAGCGAGATGGTGGTCATTAATTGATGTGTCTTTGCTTCCGCCTATTTTTATTATATGATGAACTACTTGCTTTTATTTTGGATTATTTAAGCTTCAGCTTGAAATCATGTTTGTGTTGGATGAACCATGGATTTATGTTAAACTTTTTGGATAATGTTGAGACTTGAATAAGCTGGTTTATTTGTATAACTGTTGGCTTATGTATGTGTAGGATTTGGTTGAACTTTGAATAAGGTTAGACCTTTTAAAATGGTTTGAGACTTATGTTTTGGTATTTGTTTTATTGTTAGCTCGTGCATGTGTGTTGTTGGTTGATGTTAGGAAGTAGCGCCCGTTTCTCGAAAAAGGTTTTAACTTGGATTTTAAAAAAAAAAAAACTCTGATTTTTATTAAATAAATTCGATAAATTCTTTAAAATAAAACGGGGCGTTACAGTTTGGTATCAGAGCCAGTCTTGCTTTTCTGGAGACTGGTTCATATGTGATTAAGTGTTTAATGACCATTCGACCACTCGCTTCGTCTCGCCGCACCAGCTCAAGGTATGAGTTTTATTTGTTTTGATTATTGTGAATGACGTGATTATGGTTTGTTCTTTTATTGGGGCTTAGGAATTTACCCTCCGTTTATTCGGACTTGAACTCTATTTGTGTAGAGTTAAATGTCGACTTTAGAGATTTTTTGTTGTGAGTTTTTGGTTGGGTGTTATCGAGTTAAGTTCGGTCTATAGCAGTGCTCTCGTTACGAGTTTCTGTTTAGTTCCATCGAATGAGATTTCATTCGTAAGCTATCTCGAAAGAGAAGGCTTAAGTAAAGGGTACAGACAAACGAAGAAGTCCCGGGTGTATGGATTATTCGGAAGTCTGTGACTATTGTGGCTTGAACTATTAGACGCGTGTTAGAACCCGATTAAGGAGAATCGAGAGTGGAGTCTAAGTGTCGAGTTCATGTTGATGATCCGACCACTTGTGCTGGTAGATTCGTGGGGATCAGGTAAATGGCTGATTTTTCCTGTTATAATTTGTTCGTTTTCATTCGTTCTTACTCGTTGGTTTGTCTCGCAAATTCTTCGAGAATATTGATAACTCTTGTCTTTTATAAATCGAGTATCATGTAGTTGCTGTGATGAACATGTTGTGCTCGTTTATTTCTGTCTGGAAGTCATATTAATCGTGGTCGAGCTTAGAACATTCGTTATATATGTTCATTGTTATTTCTTGTTAATTCGCATGTTCGCTGTTTCTGTTGTGCCTCAGTTTAAGCCATCAGAGGGTGGTTATTTGAAGTTGCTATCTTCTTAAGAAATGTAGTATGTTCGGTTGTCTGTATCTGGGCTTTGAAATTTCTCGATTCTGAGTTATATCGAATAAGTTATGATTTTTACGAGAATATTACGCGTCCAGTTTTTCTGTTACCCGGCAGCATGTGTGTAATTAATGTATGACCTGTTTATCATGTCATAACGTGCTCGTATGAATTTATGCTCTTCATGAAAGTTATAGGTCTGTTTCTTATATTTCAAATGAGATAAATTTCATGTTAATATCTGCTCTGTAGATCAAGTCGTGTTCTTAGGAAGATAGACATGCATGAGATAGAGTTTTGTGTTTTGGCAGAATCTGATATTGGATGTTAACTGATTTTACACTATCTAAATGACCTTTTATTCTTCGGTGTTCTAAAGAAAAGTTGTAGAGGCATGCTTTAGGTTTAATTTGAGACTTGAAACATGTCATTTGAAAGTCTGTAGCTCGATCCAGAGGGTAAACACTAAGGTGCTCTCCATAACACATGTTAATTTTTTGACAGATTTTCTGAACCACATGTTTTGTGTTTAAACTCATTGAAAATGTGTTTATTTGCCAAAGTGACCTTCAGCAAAGTTGTAGACATTTGAGTTGTCTAGCATGTGGGTTTTGATTTTCATTGAAAGCATGTCTGTAGCTCCGATTAGCTAACTTTTACTGAAGTCTGGTTAGTGGCATATCCCAAGTTATGGACTGTAAATAAATTTTCAATGTTTGTTGATTTATCACCTGCTAAATGGCCTTATTTCATTTCAGTGTCTTCATATGAATTGTAGTTCTATCTCTTAGGATTCAAATGTCACAAGTTTCATTCATATAGCATTTTTGTCCAAAGAGATGCATTAAAAATACGGACTTTGAGCAATTCCGTTTTCTGGAAAATTTTGCCGCAAATTTAGTGTATGAGCTTAAGTTGTTTCCAACCCTTTAACCTACCGTTCACGCCTTTGCCGCCCGAGTGCTTTTCCATTTTCTTTGACTACTACCTTTTGCTTAGTAGTCAAGTTTGAACTGTATTTCGGGATCATCTTATTTATTTGATTTTCGTACCGTGTTAAATTCGCTTGATTTTTTTTTCTTTCCTTGCGTGGAATGAGTTCCGGATGGAGTGTTTTACCACCTTAAAAAGATTAAGCAGAAATATTTTAAGGAGGGTAGTCGAGCCTGATGCAAGCACATCGTGAGATGCATAGCCGTTTTCATTTTCGTATTGTGTTCATCAAATTTTTGGAAGCTCCCATTCTTCTCCCTTCGGAATCTCAAGAGTGACTCTTGTATTTCTTTGACTTTTGGAAACCCTCTGAAAACTCTAGTATTTGATTTTGTTTGGAGTCTTCATTTGAGAAATTGCAACCTTATATACGAATTAAGACAAGTACTTTCGTTTTACCGCTTGTCTTATATAGTTTCCTTTTGATTTTGGCGATGCCATTTCAGTCTGGGTACTTCATTCATACCCGGATCGATTAGTCGTGTTTATTTCTTTTATCGTTGATGACCTATATTCGAGACGCGATCGAAACGAATTAACCAAGGAGGCTTCGTGATGAGATCCAGAAACGTGAAAATCTTAGCAGCATAGGAATTGAGCTTGTTTAGGACTGCCGGCACGATTAGCTACTGGAGATAGAGCTGACGTGACGGCCGAAACTGTTAGTCGGAAGAGTCATGCGAGCTGATCATCTTCATTGTTTGATAATGACCGCTGTGTTGAGGATGCCGATATTCGTTTTCTTTGAATGTGATGTCTTTGTTATATTCTAATGATGAGCGGTTTTGTGAAAACCTCTCCTTCCTGGCCACCTCAAATAGTGTGAGCCTTGAATTAGAGTAATTCTTTTCTGTCCTCGAACCGAACACCGACGCTGACTGGGTGTAGTCACGCGAAGTGATGGTCGAGCACGCGAGCCCGTGCTGAGAGACGTGAGGCACTGCAGGGCCGATCGTTGACTCGCACGAGAGCTGCAGCCACCATCACCGAACGCAGGAGCTCCCCAAGCCAGTGTGTGGCCGAAACCTTGACCTTGCAGCTGTTCTCCGAAGAAATGTAGGCACACGTCCCAGTGCCCCGCTTATGCAGCGCCAGTGTGTATGACATCTCTCGGGTGACAGTGCATTAAACCTCGGACTGGCTATGTCCTTTTAGACCGTTATATTGGGATCGTCGAGCATCCCTATTTGAGAGTCAGTTTCTACGATATAAATTGTTTTCGTATGTCTAGTCGATACTTCCTAAGCCGCATACGAGCTGTTACTCGTGTCGGCAGGGAATGAGGCTTTGTCATCGATATCGAGCAGAACCGTGGATTCTGTAGGTATCAGTGTTGAGTTTGTGGTGTTGTTGTTGCTTTGTTAGCCTTTTGTAAGAGATCCCGTGGCGGCCCGTTTGATACGGACGCACGGATCACTTTGGGATCGTGGGCAAGTTGTCAACGTGACCCGGGCACAAGACTGAACTTGGCACCGCATAGAAATCCAGATAGTTATGCGTTTAGGACATGCTGTCGAGACCTTGAGAGACTGGTTTTGAGTCGGGTGTACTCGATGGGTGTGTCGTGTGGAATTTCTTACCATAAGAAAGTGCGCTTATAGCAATGGCTATGAGTGACGATCTTGATGGTACCGTACGAAGTTCTGAGTACGGAAAGAGGCGTTGTACGCCTCGAGTTCTGGGAAGAGAGGAAGTATCAGCCACAGTGGTTGGTCCTTTCGTGATTCTCGACCGAGTCGGCGTCTTGGCCTGACGGTTGACCCCATCACCGGAGCTTGCAAGAGTACACGACCTGTTCAGTGCCTCGTGGAGAGGGGACAGGTGCACGACTCTAGGCACGAGGCGATCTTTGACGAGCTGCATGTGGGCAGGACCTTACCTTTGATGAGGTACCGGTGACCTACTGGATTGACGAATCCAGCAGGGAGAGTCCGGAAGAGGTACTCGTCAAAGTCCGGCAGGGTAACCACGGCTAGTGCGGTGTGACTTAGTAGAGTAGGAAGGTTCGGACGGAGTATTCGAGTTGAGTGGTTTGAGTTTCTCTTTTGTGTTAGTTGTCTTGTTGGGATGATTTTCTTTGATTTCCGGGGACGGAAATCGTTTAAGGAGGGTAGACTGTAATGCCCCGTTTATTTGTGGATTATTTGGGATTTAATATTATTATTTTATTGTTATTATTATTATTATTGTTATTTGTGTGATAATATTTATATTTATTTTTCTTGAATGTCATGATATTTATTCATTGTCAAATGTGATTAAATGCTAAATGTGTAATTGTCTAATTGATTTTTGTGATTTATTTAATTATTAACGTGTATTATAAAAATATATATATATATATATATATATATATATATATATTGTTCGGTTTATTTTATCGCGCGTTTGCATTCGAAATCGAGCCCGAGAATTTTTCGTTGGAACCGAAAATTGGGCCCGAGAATATCCGTTTGAAATGTAATCCGGCCCGTGAGCCGATTTAATTTGCGAACTGAACCCGATAATCCGGCCCGAGCCTTCGCCCATTTTTCCGGGCTGACCCGCGACCCGAGATAGGCCCGGCCCGACATATTTTTCCTCCCCAATTTGTTTTCGCATGTGTGTGTGTGTCTTGGTGTCAAAGTCAAATTATTAAACTTAATCATTGTGTATATATTGTATCTACTACTCTCTTTGAAATTAAACACGCCCGCAGCCATTGCAACCTTCCCCTTCGGTTCCAAAATTTGAGATCGCAATCTTTTTTTTTTCTCTGTGATTTTCTTTCGCCTCTCGTCGCTCATCCTAAACGATTGTTGCTTTCATCAAACCTCATCACCATCTCGTCACCTTCACCTTTATCGTTTTTTATCATCACCAGTCATCATCATCTCCCTCTGTCATCCTCGTTGGTCGCCATCTCCTCCCCGCAAAAAAATCAGACCCGCAGGACCCTCCTTTCGGCGAAGTTCAGTGGCCAATCCCCTCGCCATCGAGTTCCTTTGTTCGCGAAGCCCTGCCCCGCCGTGACGACGTGCAGCAGGCCCGCGATTTCCGGCGACCTTCCATTTGCAGCAGGCCAGCAACTTCCGGCGACCAGTCACGATCTTTCTCCTGTCATCGTTCAGGCGTGAACCTGCTTCCGGCGACTCTCGACCGTCGCTGCTCCGCCCATCGCGCGTTCAGGCCACCGCGAGCAGCTACCCTTGAAGCCGTTGATCCTCCTCGAGCCGTCGAGCTCGTTCGTCGCCGCTGGCCACCGCAAATCGAGCCCGTCAACCTTACGTCTGTCTGTTTTCGTTCGATTCCCGAGAACGGTACAAAGGCTCGATCCCGTCTCGTTTAAATCATTTATGTTATTCATGTATGTGTTTTATTTGCGAGATGTGATTATATATGCGAGCTATGCGTTCAAAATGACATATGTGAAAATCGTGATTTTATGTGTTATCATATGTTCAGGATCTCTTCGATTTTCTAAAAAATCGAACGAGACCTCAAAAGTCGTGTAAGTCGGTGGATATTGGAACAATGTCGAGTCCTTGGTCTTATGAAAAGGCCTCGGACGAGAAATTTTATGTTGTGAATTAATTTGCAAGTTGTCGAGCTTTTTAATCGCTGTTTCGGTGTTCGAATTTTTAAAAATAGCTCGCTACTCGAAACGATTTGAAATTTTGAGGGATATGTTATCTGTTCATTGCCTGCGTTGTGTAACACTTTCGTAATTGTTAGAGGCCTGTAGCTATTTTTAATAATTAAAGTGTAATCTGATCAGAATAATGTTAAATGCATAAAAAATTCATGCTTGAATGGAATGAGCTGAAATTCGAATATGTGATGCCTCTATGATCTATATGTGTTGTGTTAAAGTTTTAGAATTTTTGGAGTTGATTTGTTGTGGTAAATATTTTATTTATCGAATCTGCAGAAACGTTGTTTGAATTTTTATAAATTGGTTACTTCCTGGAAAATTCTGAAATTTTACTGAGAAGTCTATTTTATGTGTTTGATCATGTTTGTAAAAGATGGGAATTTGTGGAGTCTGTTTTGATTCACTTTGGGTTTAAATTTGTTAAACTGCTGTTGCTCATATAGATTTTTAAATATAGCAGCAGTTAACATTTAAGGCTAAGATTTTTATACATGGACTTCAGCATGCTGTATATTGTTGTGTAAAATTTTAAAGTTCAGATTCATTCATTAAGTCTGAGTATGAATTAATGTGCCCATTTTTCTAATATCTTGTTCGAATTTTATAAAATAGGGTACTTCAAGTTTAAAGTTGAAACTTTGTGGTTTTACATGTTTCTGGGAGATGAAATTTTGTGTAAACTTTCAGAGCTTAATTCGTAGGGTAGCTTGACCATCTATTTTCATGCGATTAAATGAATTCTATTTTCGAAGCATGATTTTTATATGAAAATTTGGAAATCGACTTGCTTTTAGTTTTGATGTGAATTTGACTTGGTCAATTTTTGGATGGATTTATGTGAACTCCCTTATGTGGTTTGGTTGAGTTTAGTGCCGAGTCTTAGTGTTCCAACATCCACAGGACTTCACGAACTACTTAGTCGAATCGAGTTCGACTAGGTCTGTCTTGTGATTTCCGATTTAAGTCGAGATAGATATTGATTGTAGGATCTTGACATCATGTAGGTGTCTAGAGGTGTTGACCTTGCCTTATTCCAAGATTTGTGATCCTTTGAACTGTTGCTGCTATCAAGTGGGTACATTTATGATGTATTCCATATTTATCGCACTTAATATTTCGTATAAATGCTTTGTTTGAAAAGTGATGTATGCATGAGAACTCTAGTCTAAGTGTCCCGAACGATAGTGCCTTTGACGAATGCAGAACAGTGAGAGGTTACCTGCCCGTTGTATCCGGGAGGAGACGCCCTGATCCGTGTGAGTTTCGGGGGGAGAAAAACATCTCCACTGTCTCCTGGAAAACATCCATGATCCGTGAGTAGTTCGGGGTGGGGGAAATTTTCCAGTTACGGCCTTGCCAATGTTTGGTCGGAAGGTTGTTGTATGTACATAGGAGATTTGCGATAGGACCAAGTAGGGAGTTAGACTGTTGGATTCTATGCATACTGAATACTATGGTTATGATGGTTTAAAAATGTTATGCGAGATATACTGTGCGATAATGGTGAGCTTGTTGGTTATGCTCACCCCCATTATTTTCTTGTTGTCTTCTCTCTTCCTTTGTATTAGGTTGAGACGACCTGGAGGCGGTGGCGTAGGACGAGCGAGATGGTGGTCATTAATTGATGTGTCTTTGCTTCCGCCTATTTTTATTATATGATGAACTACTTGCTTTTATTTTGGATTATTTATGCTTCAGCTTGAAATAATGTTTGTGTTGGATGAACCATGGATTTATGTTAAACTTCTTGGATAATGTTGAGACTTGAATAAGCTGGTTTATTTGTATAACTGTTGGCTTATGTATGTGTAGGATTTGGTTGAACTTTGAATAAGGCTAGACCTTTTAAAATGGTTTGAGACTTATGTTTTGGTATTTGTTTTATTATTAGCTCGTGCATGTGTGTTGTTGGTTGATGTTAGGAAGTAGCGCCCGTTTCTCGAAAAAGGTTTTAACTTGGATTTTAAAAAAAAAACTCTGATTTTTATTAAATAAATTCGATAAATTCTTTAAAATAAAACGGGGCGTTACACATTTGTAAATAAAATATCAATTAGTATACATTCTAGTTTTGTTTTATGATGACCCTAACTAAAACTTGTGAATTATTAACTACCCTCTCATACATAAAATGATCATTGTAACTAATTTCCCTACCTCCTTAAGTTCCCTTGCTTTAATTGATATTTCATGTTTTTTTCAAGACCCCTAACCTTCTAAGGCTTGTATATGACCAAGAGGACTTGAATAGGTTCCTAAAATCGTCATGCCGCTATAGGCTCAGATGAAGTTATATCCTCTTGAGGCGGAGTCATCTTAGTAACAGAGGCTCCCTCAACATGAACTATAACTATCTGGTGTAAAGCCCGAGATGCGAACTGGATTTTCTTTCTATTCTATGGTTAGTGTCAGTCTTTTTTTAGGAAGGGGCATAGGAGAGCGGTGAGTTGAGCAGTCAAAAAGAGGCACGGGAGTGGCCAAATCTCATCAATAAAATCACCGGTTCATGCACTTTACTTTCTCTTGTTTAAATTGTCCATATTATCCTTGTTGCCAACAATAATTCCATGTTAAGATACTAAAATATTGTCTAAATTACATACCATCGCTTCAGTGGTACATTTGGCGCAAACAAAAGTTAACAAAATGGCTTTAGAAGGAGGATCTATCGTGCATTCAGATTCTACAATGGTTCACGGTGTCGTTCGGTTCACCCAACACTTTCTCATTTTGTTACTCTATCGATTTGCGACATATACCGGTGGCAGCCTTTTTTTCCTTTTTACCTTGTCTAAATCCACGACCCATACAATCTCTTTTTCTCTCGATACTCTACCCAGAAAAACACTGCCATATACACTCCTTCAAGAAAATCCTACTTGTTACCCCGTCATAATGCCGAATATAAAACTTAAACCTTTTTTGAACTTTAATTAGTTTGCCTTCAGCAATAATACCGGTGGACTAGTTCACTCTCAACAATAACATTTTTTAGGGTTGAATAATTGATCCGAAAGTGAAACAACTATTTTGTAGTCGGGCATGTTGTTATGTGAAAAGTAAGATAAAAACACGTAATTAAGATGAAAAACGTAAAAGTTGTTGTATTATTGATATATAAGTACAGGTACAGGAACTCAGTTTTTGTATAACTAGGTTGATTTGCATGAACGTATTGAATGCGTGTCCAAAAGATCCTCGTACAATAATAAATTCTGCTATTTATAGTAGCTTGTGTTTGACTTTGTGTACGAGGTAGGTGTGATCGCATTTAATGCAAAGCAGCTTTTCCAAGCGGTTTGTCGGTTAGCAAGGGTACAATAATGATTGCAATGCAGTGCGGTGTCCAACTATGTGGGCGCCTTGTCACCTGCTTTGGAATTTGATCTTCTCGGACCTCGGTTTGCAAGGAGAACCTCCAAAAGTCCGTTATTATTCTGGATGTGAAGTCAGTCCCTTACTTAACTCTTACTGATTTGTGTCAAGTTAGATGTATGGGCTAGTGTAAGCGATAATCTTTGAATAATATTTGCAAACCTCCAACTTAAACTTGGTTAATTAGGTCGGGTATCAACATAAAGGCCCCCGACATTAGCAGGCATACGTGTGATGGTTTCTGATGTCGCTTATAATGTATATAAAACCCAACTTAGGAACTTTTTCGCTTTTATTCCGACGTCCAAGATTATTCCGACGTGTGGACACTTTGTGTATATTCAAGCGATCAACTTGTTGCATTGAAGTAGCATAACGGTTGTTTGTATACGCGGCAGTTATAAAAAGACGTGCCTGTACTTAATAGGCGCAACGGATAGAAATGTTACTGCCACATGTAGGGTTACAGTTGGTCCACATGTATTAATGAAGGATGACGAAACGTTTCTTCTTTAAGGGACACGTCAGTTACACGCGCCCCTCTTTCAGCATTCAACGGTCATAATTCAAGTGATATAAATACTTCGCCCTGGTCGGATTTGCGACATATACCGGTGGCAGCCTTTTTTTCCTTTTTATCTTATCTAAATCCACGACCCATACAATCTCTTTTTCTCTCGATACTCTACCCAGAAAAACACCACCATATACACTCGTTTAAGAAAATCCTACTTGTTACCCCGTCATAATGCTGAATATAAAACTTAAACCACTTTTGAACTTTAATTAGTTTGCCTTCAGCAATAATACCGGTGGATTAGTTCACTCTCAACAAGAACGTTGTTGAGGGCTGAATAGTTGATCCGAAATTGAAACGACTACTTTGTAGTTGGGCATGTTGTTATGTTAAAAGTAACAACAATAAAAACACGTAATTAAGATGGAAAACGTAAAATTTGTCTTATTATTGATATATAAGTGCAGATACAGGAAGTCGGTTTTTGTATAACCGAGTTGGTTTCATTGAACGTATTGAATGTGTGTCCAAAAGATCCTCATACAATAATAAATTCCGCTATTTATAGTAGCTTGTGTTTGACTTTGTGTGCGAAGTAAGTGTGATCGCATTTAATGCAAATCAGCTTTTCCATGCAGTTTGTCGGTCAGCAAGTGTACAGTAATGATTGCAATGTGGTGCGTGGTCCAACTATTTTGGTGCCTTGTCACATGCCTTGGAATTTGATTTCTCAGACCTCAATTTGCAGGGAGAACCTCGAGAAGTCGGTTATTGTTCTGGACGTGAATTCGGTCCCTTAACTTTTACTGAGTTGTGTCAAGTTAGACGTGTGGGCTAGTGTAAGCGATATCTTTGAATAATATTTGCAAACCTCCAACTCAAACTTAGTTAATTAGGTCGGATATCAACCTAAAGGCCCCCGACATTACCAGGCATATGTGTGATGGTTGCTGATGTCGTTTATAATGTATCTAAAACCCGACCTGGGAACTTTTTCTCTTTTATTCCGACATCTAAGATTATTCTAATGTGTGGACACTTTGTGTATATTCAGGCGATCAACTTGTTGCGTTGATGTAGAATAACGGTTGTTTGTACACGCGGCGGTTATAAAAAGACATGTTTGTACTTAATAGGCGCAAAGCATAAAAATGTTACTGATGGTCCACCTGTGTTAATGAAGGATGACGAAACGCTTCGTCTTTAAGGGACACGTCCGTTACACGCGCCCCTCTTTCAACATCGGTCATAATTCAAGTGCTATAAATACTTCACCGTGGTCGAATTTGCGAGATATATCGGTGTAACACCTATCGTATGAGTAAGAGATCAAATTGCTATTTTTAAAGTTGCAAGTACAAATCTCGCTATCTATCGTCCATTACTTATTGAATGCACTTATCTTACATAGTATTCTTAGTTATTATCTCTTTGTATACCCTCGATGGTGACGAAAGAATCCCGAATAATATACAATTCTTTACAGAATTGTATATATATAAAGTTTGTAACCAGCCTGCAAAACTCCACAGAATGGGAACGGCCAAACTATGCTAAAAACCCACTTGACAATGGAAGATACATATCGTCTAAAACAACTTGAGAAGCTCTTTTACATAAAGATTTCTGAACTCTCACCCTGATGATCAAAATACACCAAGCATCCGGCTCTTCATTTTCAATGTAACCAATATATCATATTAAGTTGCTTTACATACAACTCTTCAGCTCTGTTTTCAAGGGATCTTCCAACTTCGCCCCAATCTTGAACTTCCTCTCATCTCTGCCTTCGATCATCTGGATCTCTTCGACCTCTTCTCGAGGCTGGATGTCTGGCTTGTTTTTCCCTTATTCATCTTCGGCCTCTTCTCTTTCGACCTCAACCCATTCGTCCTACTTGTCATCTACTCCTTCAAGGCATTCATCCTCCACAGGTTTTGTCTATTTACCTCAACTAATCTTTTATGAACTCCCCTACTCTTTCACCCACTAGATACTTGATCACCATATGGTATGTCAACACCACCGTCAAAAAGGCGTTCAGGATCCTTGTTCATGTGTGATTTTACACCATATTTATATAGTATCTAGAGCTTATTCATTGTATTATTGGTGTATAAATTGCATTATTGTGCTTTAATTCTATATCTTGTTGGAGAGGTATTACACGTGCTTGTTTTGTAAATATTTACACATATTTGTAGAGCTTTTGGCTATTGGAGGCGCATGTTGAGTACTTAGGAACCCCAGGATGATGAAAGATTGATGCACGAATGAAAAAAATAGAAGAAACGAATGAAACGAGCGAAAAGTAGAGTGCAGATTTGTGACACAGGCATCATGTCCGTGTCAGAGGCCGTGTCACCTCAACAGAGAGATTTCAAAGCCCAAGGACCTGACACGGGCTGCGACACGGACGGTGACTCGGGCAGAGTGACCATGTCGCGCGCGCAGGATGTTTTTTATATCTTACCTATTTTGAAAATCAAAAGGTTTTTGGACATTATAAAAGACATATTTACCCTATTTTGAGAGGGGAGGAACGTGATACACAAGAGGAGGAGCCCTAGAATACACAAGAGAAGCAATTGGGAAGGAAAAAGAAGATCTAACTACGAAGGGATCAAGAAGATTGAAAGATCGACGAGAGTCCAAGTTTTTCTTTCTTCTTTCTTTTGGACTTTTATTTATCATGTCGATTTCTAATATGTCAATGTATTTGAATTTGAAAATGAGTGGCTAGATTATTTGATTCTAAGGCTTGGCAGTAGATTAATATGTTGGGATTTTGGATGAATTATTCTAATTGATTGTTTTCTTTTGAACCTTATTTAAATATTTTGTTCTTATTTCATGTTTAGCACTTGATCAATGCTTTTACATGTTTGACAATATTATTCATAATTCGAGTGACGAGTTCAATATTATGTCTTTAATATTTGACACAATTTACTTGCTTGAATCGAGAGATTAGTAGGTCGTTGTGAGGATATTAGATCTTTTAATCTATTTGGAGTTGAATTGCATGTGTTGAGTGGAGACGCTATATATGTGATTTAATCTATGGTTTTATCCATTTCGAGAGGGACGATATGTTAGATAGGCTGTAAAAGTTTGGCTTTCAGATATTAATAATACCATTTTGATCTGGCAATCGTGTTTTAGTCTAAGTATTTATGTTTGCAGTTTATTTATTTATGCAATCATAACTCCATTATTCTACACTGTAGAAAATATGGTTCATCGTGTCGAATAAAAGATCAAATTATCGGTTCCTTGTAAAATATAAATTTATTGTTCAGAGTTTAGGCAGGCAGTAAGAACCCTGTTGGAAAAAGACTGTAGTGTATTCTTGATTCAGTTGATCTTTAACTGATGGATTGCACTAGTACTTATGATAAGTATTGAACGGACAGCGGAAGGATAAGATTATAAGATTACTGATCGTTGTTATAATCTAGACCTTCAGTGATTGATTCATTCTCTTAAACTATAAGATAATATAAAATGGGCATATATATTTATTACTTATTTATTTGATTTAGCAAGGGTGATTCTTATTCGGTTAGGATGACATACTCGCTATTATGGTAAATAAGAATATTTATATAGTGTGCCATTAGAAATTATTTACAGTCACTATGTTCTAGTGCGCTGGGTTGATGACGTCCCCGAAATGAACTCAGGAAGGAATATTATGTCAAACCCTGCAGGTGGATAATTATCCGGCATAATGATTAATGAAATGAGTGGTACTAATTTCGAATATGAAGACGTCAATTTAATTTAATTGTCAGTTATTAAATTAATTGACGGATGTTATATCTTAAACATAGGGAGGTAATTCGGTCAATTAGATTAATTAGTTAATTATTTAATTAATCATTTGGAGGTTTGATTTAATTGATTAAATTGGAGTCAAATGGGGAGAGCAATAATAATATTCTTGTGGCATATATTATTATTTAATTTTATTAGGATTTTAGGAATTAATTTAATTCCATAAATAATATTCCATGATTAGGAGAATATTCCTTCTAGAATATTACCTAGGGTTAGGAGACTTCAGAGTCTTCTAGAAGGTGATGTTAGGAGAAATGAATCATGACATAGTTGGGATTAGTATATGAAGTGGAATTAGGATTCCTCAGCCTAATGGGATATGCCCATTTGGCACCTCCTTAAGGTCCCTAATGGAGCCTATAAATACACCATGTCCCAGCCTCTTCCCCTATTATTGCAAGAGCTCGATTTTAAGGTCTTAGATAGAGAGGAAAATCGTGTTCAACACATAGTAAAGAGTTACGGAGTTTCGATTAATCGCACCTTCAAGATTAGTCGAAGTAGGTGTTAAGGTAATCCGTTAGAAGATCTTAAGGTTAGATAGATCATACCTTTAGATCTTATTTCGGCCAACAACCACTGCCGACCACCGCCGTCCGCCACCGTCGGCAGCCGCCAGAAATCGCCGCTGCCACTTATCGCCGCCGAAAGTCACCCAAACCCAGCCGCACGCAGCCGCGAGCCAGCGCCTGCAGNCCCGCATGCGCACGCCGCCTCTGCCCATACGCCTAGTCCTCGCGGGCGTAGGAATCCCGCAGCGCACAACCGCACGCGCCCGAGAACTCAGCGCCCGCCCGTGTCTGTCCCGCGACCAATACCAGTGATCCGTGCCCAGTCTGTGACCAATCTCGATCAGCGCTGGTCCGAGCCAGCCTGTCCAAATCACACGATCCCGACCCAACTGAGACGTGACCTGACCCGAGATCCGACTGGTTCGACCCAAGTCCCGACCGAACCAAACCTGATCTGACCGGCCCGAGCCTGATGAGCCCGATCCAGTGATCTGTTTGTGATTCAACAGTCGACTAGAGTCGACAAAGGCTAAACCCTTCAACCGATTGGGTTGTGGTAATCAGACGATCTCCATCAACGGAAATAGGAAATGCTCTGAGTCGGCAAAAATTTTAAACGGTAATGTTATAACTTTAACTATAGATTCCACTGCGTTAGGGTTTTTTTTTTCCAAAATTCAAACGTGCATGTTGTTGTCGTCCCTAATGGAACCCAACAACTGGTATCAGAGCCCATGTTTAATTCAACTTCGTGCACGTTCTGAATTAGGACTTACCTGTATATGTGAATTAATTGCGTACGGACGCAGCGCATAGTAAATTAGAAATTGCAATGAATTGTTTGCAGGTGATTTCGAATTCGACTATTATGGCCCGTATGTATGGTTTTAATTCATGTGTGTTGTTTTATAAGCCTCGGACATGTCGAGGAGTTTTTGGGTTGGTGAATGCTTGTAATAAAATATTCGAGTGGTGGGACACCGCATAGTTTATTGCTTTCATAGAAAACTCATGTACGACTCTTGGGTGGGTCATAGGATGAATTATGTAATTGTTTTATATTATTCATTATTGATCCGGAAAACGTGGACCAACCTCGACGAGGCGAAAAACATGCGGACAGAAGCCGATAATGGTGATCCAATGGCAAATTATCCGTAGACGACTCGTTCAAGATGAACAGTGGGAGTCACCGAGAAAAGAGGATTTTCAACTCCCGAAAAGGAAGGCGCAATTTGACAAGGACAGGGATTGCGTTTCTCAGAAAAGCTTGGAGAATGATTAAATGGCCATGATAGTTGGATTATTTATTTATTCCTTGCTTTATTATTGCCGTCTAATCATGCATGTCTTTATATGATTTAATTGCTTATGTGCAAGTTGAACCATTAGGAGCATGTTTAGAAAAATTCCTTAAAATAATTATATTAAGTGTGAATGGATTGAAATAAATTATATCCACGGCCTCTATTATAGATCTATCAATGAAGTGGTTAAATGATGCGCGTTGGCATTAGGGCCTTCCTCCAATATCGGACACTTTTAATCATAGTTCATAAGGATAGATCTCCTTCGGGATGGTAATAGGAAGCTATTTCAAAAGCGTACGGGCCGTCCATCGGCAGACGTATAATTTTGGTAGTGGAATCGGTACCAATTACTAGGATACACTTAAAGTACATTTAGTGATGAATCTCCACCACCGGAGTAAGTTGCTATCTAAGTACTGGCCGAAAGTGGATCGACTGTTAATTAAGTGCTGTTGGGGCAGTATGTTAGTTAATGAGTTTTAAACTCTTCTCATGCGACGGTATGAACCGTAGACGTCCACACCACCGTGGTCTGCGGGGATTCGGTGTTTTGAGGTGTCGGTGAATTTATTTAAATATTGTTTTGAAGGGGTAAATATTTGATAGTTAAATTCGAAACACTTGACTGAGTAAAACTATGTTTACATGATCCCAGGAATTCAAAATGTCTTTCAATCCGTTGTCTGTAATTCTCAAAGAAAACAAACTTGTTGGTCCTAATTACATTGACTGGAAAAGAAATTTGGATATCGTGTTAACTGCTGAGGGGTATAAATTTACTACTGTTGAGTATTGTCCAGAAAAGCTCGGAGAGGACTCTACATATCAAGAGAAAAAAGAGTATGCTAAGTGACAAAAGGCTGATGAGATGGCGAAGTGCTATATTTTGGCCTCTCTGTCAAATGTGCTTCAACATCAGCATCAGTCTATGGATACTGCAGCAGATATGCTCAACAATCTCAATGGACTGTTTGGTCATCAGTCCCGGGCTGCCCGACAAGACGCCATGAGAACTTTGATGACTATGACCATGCGTGAGGGCACTCCAGTAAGTGAACATGTTCTTGCAATGATGGCCTAGCTGAATGAGCAAGAGGTCCTTGGGGGTTTTATTGATGTGGAAACGCAAGTCGATATAGCCCTTCAGTCTCTGCCGAAGAGTTTTGAGCAGTTCCGGTTGAACTACAACATGAACAAGATGATGTTAACTCTTCCAGGACTTCTAGCAGAACTTTGGTCGGTAGAGGGCCTGTTTAGTCAGAAGCCTCAAGCTATGGTGGCCCAGCGAGGCGAGGGATCTTATTCTACGCCCAACAAGGGTAAGAAGAGGAAGAAGTCTGCAGGAAAGGGGCAAGGCCATCAAGAATGACGTGCAACCTCAAAGGATAGCGAAGAAGCCGAAAGACAAATGCCACAGATGCCAGCAGAAATGACATTGGAAGGCAGACTGCCCTCTCCTCAAGAAGGGCGATAAAGGTAAATCTTTTTCATTAGTCGTTGAAACATGTTTAGCGGTATTATCTACCAGTACCTTGTGTGTAGATACAGGAGCCACTGATCATGTCTGCAACAAATTTGCAGGGTTCCAGGAAACCTAGCAACTTAGGGAATGGGAGGTTACCATTTACTTGGGCGATGCTAGTAAAGCGTCAGCAGTTGCAGTGGGAGACGTCTACTTAGATTTTGGTTTAGATAGGTGTAGAGCCCCATTTGTACCGGATTATTTATAGAATTATTAATTATTTTATTTGTCCGGATTTATTTTATTCGTGCTCAATTATTTATTTCTATTGTGGTTATGTGCTCGTAATTGTCTTAGTTGTTTATTGTTATATATAAATAAATATTGTGTGTATTATGTACATAGTGTATTAGCCAGTTTTTTTAATTAGCCAGTGTATTTGTATCGGATTATTTATAGAATTATTAATTATTTTATTTGTCCAGATTTATTTTATTCTTGCTCAATTATTTATTTCTATTGTGGTTATGTGCTCGTAATTGTCTTAGTTGTTTATTGTTACATATAAATAAATATTGTGTGTATTATGTACATAGTGTATTAGCCAGTTTTTTTAATTATCGCCGCATTGAACCGAGCCTCGGAAATTTTGAATCGAACCGAGAGCCCAAAACCCGCGACCCGTGCCCGTCACGTGAAGTTCCCGCTAGGCCCTTCGGCCCGCCCGCCAATCAAGCCTTCTAGAAGGCCACTTCAAATTTTGAATCCACTTTGACTTGAATTTCAAATCTCAAATCAGCCCCTCAATCCCTTGATCCTTGCTTTTAACCAGATTCTAAGGCAATCCTAACAAATTTAATTGCTCCTTA
>BKCP01012736.1:1172266-1217193 GCA_008636005.1 Striga asiatica
GTCTTTTTTCTTTCAAGAGACTCTCCTTCTTCACTCTCTCAAAACTCACCAGAAAAAGCTCGCCCAAACCGCTGGGAAAAACCCTCGCCACCCGCGCGTGCGTTGAAGCCGAGAACCGCCGCCAGAAACTGTTCGACCATCGCTGCCCCTTCCTCTCGCGAGAAGGCCACCCGTGAACCCTGCCCCGCTTGCTTTCGAGCCCGGTTTTATCACCCTCTACGAACACCCCCACGTCATCTCCCCTTGGTGTTTGGTAAATGATGGCTAAATCTTGTTATTTTTATATATATTATGTGTGTATTTGTGTTGTCCATGCTTGAATTATTTGAGTGTGTTGATATATTGTATTATATATATTAATGTAATGGATCTTTAGGGTTTAAGGTGAAACCCGTATGATCTGATGTTCAATTGTGGAAATCTTGTGGATTCTGGAACTTAGGAGTGTCCTTATCATCCTGGTTTTGACCTTGTATCATTTAGAGGTCTAGATTATGAGATATGAATTTTTGAACTTAATGTTGCTGCAGCTGTTTGTAAATTTCATGATAAATAGAGTTGTCATCCAAAAAAATCTGAAATTTTAATATGTTGTTCCTCTGATATGTGTTGTCATTGTGTATAAATTTCGTAATTTTTGGAATCCATTTATTAGAGTAAATGTTCATTTTTAATTTCTGTCCTGAAACTTATTTAAATCATGTAAAATCGGTCCCTTGCTGAAAATGGTTGAAACTTGGTTGACATGCTCCTTTGATGTCGTTTTATGTGATATAAAATCCCAGATTTTATTGAATTCAGTATGATAGTTTTTTTATGAAAACATGATTTCTGCTGAATCTTGCAATAATTTCTATAAATCGTGTGTTTAATGTTTGGAACTAAAAATTTTATATGTTGTACCTCGCATTCTGAAGTTGTTCGTGTCAAAATTTTAGGACTTAAATCGGTTTTTAGATCAGGTTTTAAATTCATGCTTGTTCCTGCTGAAATGTTGTTTTAATTTTATAAAATCACATGTGTAAGTACTAAGGCTGAAATTTGGTGATATTGTTATGTTCAGTGATGAAAATTTTGTGTTAAAATTTCAGAATCTAACTCGTTCATTTGCCTGACCAACTTCAAAATGTGATATTCTTGTCAAATTTTGCAAAATCATCTCATTATGTTTAAGTCTGAATTTTTATGTAATTTTGCATATATGTTGCTCCCTGTTACTTGACTTGGTCAACCCTTACTTGAATTTATGTGTTTTCCCATAATTGGTTTCGAGTCGAGTCGAATGTTCCAAAAATCCATGAGAATTTCTCACGAGCCACTTAGTCGACGAGTTCGACTAAGTTTGTGTGATTGTTGGATTTGTTGTAATCGAGAGGTTATCTTTATTTCGTGTACGTGTCTCGAGGTGTTGACCTCAAATCCTATCTTTTCGAGCTTTGTGTTTGTGATATATTGCTGCTTTCATGTGGGTACATTTTGTATCTATAATTATCGCACTCGTTATTTTGTATAAATGTTCGTCTCGATAGCAGCTATATGTTAGAGTAGGGTACCCGGCGTTCCAATCTAATTGGACGTATTCTACTTGTAAATACAGTCTATTGGAATTATATTATGAATAAGGCATTTCTTTATCTTAAGAGAAAGCATTTATCTTATAATTGCACTTAAGATAAAATCCCTAGATCACTTATGGTTATAAGGTATGGTTGCGCATAGAGATGGTGATCATGGAACATACCTTGAAAGCCGTGATCTTAAATACAGTTCCAAGTCGATGGATGTTTCGAGATGGGATATCGAATAATCCATAAAAGACTTGCACATAGTTTGTATGCTTGTTGGACAAGAATGTTGCATTCCATCAACATTAGCGTAAGACGTAAGTACATTTATGTGGGTGCTTGTTAGAGAACAAGTTCACTGAACATGACCGTATGAAAATTCTTAATGAAGAATTTATTCAGTCGAATAAGAATTTTCATGTTACAATAGTACATGACTAATCCTAAGACTTGAGGCACAATGGTAACTTTGTGCATATTACATTCTACTTTGATTTATCCTTTTGGTAGCTAGCACTATCGTTTAAAGGGATAAGTTGGGTATTATGTTGATATGTATGGAAGTTTGTTAGTGGCCAATAAAGGATTCGACACTTATGAAGATAAGTGAATTTCCTATGTGTTTCATAGTTATTAATCCAAAGTCCTTGGCCAAGGCAGAGATGAATAGTGATTCATAACCGGGTTAATAAACATGAAATAGAATCATAGTTATTAAGTCAATTTGGGTTTCGACAAAATCATACCCAAGACTTAATCGGGAAATTAGATGTCGAAAGGATTTTACATGTATGGAGTTGTAATCGGAATAGGTTTACTCGCTATTCACTTAATACTAGATTCATGCTACTTGCTAGGTGTTACCATGATATGTGGGTTCATAAATTAAAGGGTTAATTCATGAATAAGAGTTAATAAGATTTAACTCAAATTACAAAGTGTTGTAAACCCACTACTAGTATTAAGGTGAACCTAAAAGGTCACACTAATTATGAACAAAGGTAAAGATTGTATTTCTAATGGTTAGAATTAATTGATAAATATCTAATTTGATTAGATATCAATTAAAGGAATATATTAATCAATAAGATTGATTAATTACATTTTGGATATTACTTTAGTAATTAAGGTAATTACTAAATTAATAAAGTTGAATTTTAAAATAGGATTTTAAATTTCAAAAATCCAAAATAATAATAATATGATTATTATAATATTGGGAAAATGATATAATAATAAAGTCTTGAGAAAGATTCTCAAGATTTATTATCCAATTATTATTTATATCTTTAAATATGATTTAAGGATTAAAATAATAAATATGATTATAATAAAATGGTTGTTGATGGTTGTTTGAACTACTTAACATATCTTATTATTTTCAAAGTCAAAAGTTAGTAAATACTATTTAAATAAAATTTGATTTTATTTAATATTACTAAATGTTGATTATTTTATGCTAAAATGTTTAGTATAAATATGTGCAAAATGGTTTTGCATTTAAGTGAAGTTTTTGATCCTAAATTTCTAAGTGTTAGAAAGAGAAGAAAGTGTTCTTCATAAAACTTCAAGAAAGAGTTCTTAAAATTCCCAAATAAAATTCATAAATATTCCTATACAAGAAAACCGAGTCTTTTCTACTAGCGAAGGAAAGTCGTCGGAACCGGGCTTCATAGGGTGGATACGTTTAGAGGGAAGACACTTGGATTCCTCTAGCGAGTAACCTCAAGTCGTTGAAGTTACAACCGGGAACCGATTCCCTCATCCATCATCAATAGTGAAGGAGTTCAAGACATTCGGTAAATATTTTTACTAGTATTTACTTTATAGTAACAAATCAAAATTTGTATATGATGCATGTTTTAAAGATGACGATCAGTTAATTCGCAATTAGTATGTACGGGTGTTGTATTTATACGATAAATACTTACTTTAAAAATTTTAAATTCCGCTGCGTACAGCCCGTACGGTACTATCGAACCCAACAGTGGTATCAGAGCCACGGTTATCGTCTTTAAAACAGATTTTGATTTGTTAAGACTTATGAGATAAGCAATATAATTAATTTTTTATATGATAAAAATATTAATTATAAAATTAAAAATCGTTTTTAAGCCACACGAGTCGTGTGACCTTGTCACACGAGTCGTGTGGCATGAAGAAAAATTTTGATTTTAGCTTCGTGATTTTCACACGAGTCGTGTGACCTTGTCACACGAGTCGTGTGAGCTCACACGAGTCGTGTGACGAGCCACACGAGTCGTGTGAGTCTGGGAAAAATTTTGATTTTCAATTCGTATTTTTCACACGAGTCGTGTGATAAGATCACACGGGTCGTGTGACCCTCACACGAGTCGTGTGACTCATAAATTGATATTTTATGTTCATTTCATTAGATGAATGTTTTAGGGATGATCATGAGCCTCATATTCATTATGTTTGAATGGATGTTTTCATTTTCAATATGATTGAATGAATGAATGGATGTTTAATTATGTTTTCAATATGATTGAAGAAATGTAATTTATCGAGACCTGCGAGTCTCTTGAGATGAAATTTGTAAAATTTTAAATTTTGTATCGTTAGAGATTAGATCAAGGTGGAGACCGTTCGATGACAAAGGCCCACGCATGTGTGGGTAATTTTACAAGTTGTAATCTCGAAGGCCTGTGCTTGTACGGGTAGATAGAATAAATGTAATAGAAGTAGTTCTACTATTTGTTTTATCACGTACATATGCATAGATCCATTTTGGCTCGAATGGATCGAATAGGAAAGGACATGATCATCCCACCATGCATTAGATGTATGTTAGGTTTATTTACGCTTTCGTTTCATTAGATGACTGAAACTGGTAAATAAACGTAAAGATGGTAATCGATGAGATCAAGGAACCCAAACGGATTAATTTGATTAATTCCATATCAAATCAATAATGGATAAAAATAAGTTGGAACTTATTAATCCAGGCCTTCCATCAAAAGTAGATGACATGAGATGCTACGATGTTTTATCATTGGCCACGAGTCGTGGGATGATTCTATGTCGAAAGCTGTGAACTCTATTAAATATATTGATATTCGTGAGACGGATTCCTCTTTGTGTTGGCCATGAGTCGTGGGACACTCTGGTGGGCCGTTATCATGAAAGTTTTGATGGGTTTGATTTGACACCGAGTAATATATATGGAGTCATAAAATTGAGGTATATAAGGAAAGGTGAGGCAAAACATCTTGAAGGTTGTATAGAGATACAATTGTCAAAAAGTTGACTACCGATAAAATTGTTTCATGGTGGCATCATAAAATTGGGACATGAAATATTTTTATTGGACTTCAAGCCCACTATGAAAATAATGATTTTCATAATTATAATGAGGTTCTAATTAAATTAGTGGGAGACATTTAATGTTAAAGACCTAATATTAAATGAATATAAATTCCATAGTCTAATTATTTTCTGCTTCGTTTGTTATTTTTGTAGATCAAACTACTAAAATGGCTAAGAATCCAATCGCGAGTATCCTTGATCATAATAAATTAACTGGTCCCAACTTCAATGATTGGTTGAGGAACCTAAAGATTGTTCTTCAGTCTGAGAAGCGAGAGTATGTTTTGGAAACAGCTCCTCCTCCTCCACCGGAGGATCAGACTGCTGAAGAGTATGGAGCCTACTTGCGTCATGTTGATGACAATCTCCAAGCTCGGTGCTACATGCTAGCATCAATGTCTAATGAGCTACAGAGACAGAACGAATTACTGAATAATGCTTCTGAAATCCTAACTCACCTGCAAGAGTTGTATGGTGATCGGACGCGACAAATTAGATATCAGATATCTAAAGAGCTTTTCAGGTGTCGTATGACCGAGGGCTCTTCAGTTCATGATCATGGACTGAAGATGATAGCTCTTGTGGAAAGACTCGAATCACTTGGAGTCATTATGGATAATGAACTCTATGTGGATTTATTGTTGCAATCTCTGCCAGCGTCATTCGATAACTTTGTCGTTAACTACAACATGCATAATATGGAAACTGATCTTCCAGGATTATTAAACATGTTGAAGACGGCTGAGTCCACCATTAAAAAGGACAAGCCGGTACTTCTTGTTGGATCCACTTCCGGATCAAAGGCTACTAAGTCTAAGAAAAGGAAGAGGAAGGGAAAGGTTCCCAATAAGCCCAACAAGAAGGCATATAATGATAAAGGGAAGAACAAACAGAAGGTTAATTCTCAGGCCGATCATGAATGTTTTCATTGTGGCAAAACTGGGCACTGGAAGAGGAACTGCAAGGAGTATCTTGCTAGTCTGAAAAGTTCAGGTATTTATTTTGTTGAAGTTAACTTGTCTGTTAACGATTCTTCTTGGGTATTGGATACCGGCTGTGGCTCACATATTTGCAATGATTTGCAGATGATGGCAAGAAGTAATATGCTAGATGGTGAAGAAACAATCCTAAGGATGGGCAATGGGGCAAGAGTTGCTGCTAAAGCTATTGGGACTGTTTATCTAGCATTGAATAATGATGTAAAGATTTGTCTATCAAACTGTTTGTATGTTCCGGATTTAATAAAAAACATTATTTCTATTCCAATATTGGATAAGGAAGGTTTTAAGTTTGTCATTGAAAATGGAAAATGTTCTATTTTCAAAGACACAACTTTTATTTATTCTGGAAATTTGACAAATGGGTTGTATACCATTACACCACAAAGTCCCATCCTAACCATTCAACAAAATAAAAGGAAATTAGATAATCATAGTTCATTCACAATTTGGCATGCTAGATTAGGTCATATATCCGAAAAACGGATTCACAAATTGGGACCTAAACTCGACCTTAGGGGAGAGGATAGGTTGCCTACATGTGAGTCATGTCTTAAAGGTAAAATGACTAAATCACCATTTGTTGGACAAGTGGAGCGAGCTAAAGGTTTGTTGGATTTGATCCATACAGATGTTTGTGGACCACTAAACGTTAGTGCAATGGGGAACTATCACTATTTCATAACCTTCACTGATGATTATTCACGGTATGGTTATGTTTACCTATTGAGGTACAAATCTGAAGTATTTGAAAAGTTCAAAGAATTCAGAAATGAAGTGGAGAAACAAATTGGTAGAAATATTAAAGTTCTTCGATCAGATCGAGGAGGTGAATATTTGACTAATGAGTTTCTTGATTATTTAAAAGATAATGGGATTGTCTCACAGTGGACGCCTCCTGGAACTCCACAACTCAATGGGGTTTCAGAAAGGAGGAATCGAACATTGTTGGACATGGTTCGATCGATGATGAGTACCACTGATCTACCTCTTTCATTCTGGGGCTATGCCTTAGAAACAGCAGCATATATTTTGAATAGAGTGCCAAGTAAAGCTGTACCCAGCACACCTTATGAGATATGGTGTGGTAAATCACCCTCATACAAATATTTACGAGTATGGGGTTGTACTGCTTATGTAAAGCAGTTAGTGGGAGGTAAGTTGGATATGAGATCCATCTTATGTAAATTTGTGGGGTATCCTAGAGAGTCTATTGGATACTATTTCTATGATCCCTCTGAACAAAAGGTGTTTGTTTCGAGGAATGCTGTATTCTTAGAGAAAGATTTTATCTCAAAGAATAGCGGAGTCATAGAACTTAATGAAGAACAACCACAAATTCCACTAAGTACCACGGAAAACATACCAGTAGAGACTGGACCATCTAAAACACAACCTCTTCGGAGATCCGAAAGGGTTTCTAGGGCGCCTGAAAGGCTATACCTATTGTCAAAAGACAATGAAGAGGGATTCCTTTTGGATAATGATCCAATAAGCTATGATGAGGCAATGTTGGACATTGACTCAGATAAATGGCAAGAAGCTATGCAATCCGAAATAGATTCCATGTATTCAAACAAAGTATGGACTTTGGTTGATCCACCACAGGGTATTGTACCCATAGGTTGTAAATGGGTTTACAAGCGAAAACGTGGTGTAGATGGAGAAGTAAATACTTTTAAAGCAAGACTGGTTGCTAAAGGTTATACTCAAAAACAAGGTGTTGATTATGAGGAAACTTTTTCACCAGTAGCAATGCTTAAATCTATTCGGATATTGCTAGCCATAGCTGCGTATTATGACTACGAGATATGGCAAATGGATGTGAAAACTGCTTTTCTTAATGGAAATATTAAGGAAGACATTTATATGAAACAACCGCAAGGTTTCATATCCAATGGGAGTGAACAAATGGTTTGTAAACTTCAAAGGTCTATTTATGGACTTAAACAAGCTTCGAGGAGTTGGAATATTCGGTTTGATGAAACGATCAAAACGTTTGATTTTCATAAGAATCCGGATGAACCATGTGTTTATAAGAAGGTTAGTGGGAGTGCAGTTACATTTGTTGTTCTATATGTTGATGACATCCTACTCATTGGGAATGATGTAGGGATGTTGCAGTCAACTAGGACATGGTTGTCAAAACAGTTTTCCATGAAAGACTTGGGAGAAGCATCCTTTATCCTAGGGATAAAAATCTATAGGGATAGATTTAAACGGATGATCGGACTATCCCAGTCGACGTACATAAATAAGGTGCTACAACGGTTTAGCATGGAAGAATCCAAACGAGGATATATTCCAATGAGTCATGGGATTTCTCTTTCTAAGACGATGTCTCCAAAGACACCTGAAGAAAGAGAACGGATGAGTCATATACCTTATGCATCAGCTATTGGTAGCATTATGTATGCAATGTTATGTACAAGACCTGATGTGGCTCATGCACTTAGTGTAACGAGCAGATATCAGTCTAATCCAGGTGAAGAACACTGGAAAGCCGTTAAGATGATTCTTAAGTACTTACGAAGGACTAAGGATATCTTTATGGTATACGGCAATGGAGAACTGAAACTAGAAGGCTTTACTGATTCTGGTTTTCAGTCCGATAAAGACGACTATAAATCCATGTCTGGATACTTATTTACTCTGAATGGAGCAGCAGTTAGTTGGAAAAGTTCCAAACAAGAAACAATTGCTGACTCTACGACAGAGGCTGAATATATTGCTGCATCTGATGCTGCAAAAGAAGCTGTTTGGATAAGGAACTTTATCCAAGGGTTGGGTGTAGTACCATCCGTTGTTGATCCAATAATGATTTATTGTGATAACAATGGGGCTATTGCGCAAGCAAAGGAGCCAAGATCTCATCAAAAATCCAAACACATTATGAGGCGATACCATTTGATTAGAGAAATCATTGGTAGAGGCGATGTCGTGATGGAGCGAGTCGACTCAGCAGAAAATATAGCAGACCCCTTAACTAAACCCTTATCACAGAAAGTGTTCGAAGGACATCTTGAGAAGATGGGTCTTAGATACATGAGTGATTGGAACTAGGGCAAGTGGGAGATTGTTAGAGTAGGGTACCCGGCGTTCCAATCTAATTGGACGTATTCTACTTGTAAATACAGTCTATTGGAATTATATTATGAATAAGGCATTTCTTTATCTTAAGAGAAAGCATTTATCTTATAATTGCACTTAAGATAAAATCCCTAGATCACTTATGGTTATAAGGTATGGTTGCGCATAGAGATGGTGATCATGGAACATACCTTGAAAGCCGTGATCTTAAATACAGTTCCAAGTCGATGGATGTTTCGAGATGGGATATCGAATAATCCATAAAAGACTTGCACATAGTTTGTATGCTTGTTGGACAAGAATGTTGCATTCCATCAACATTAGCGTAAGACGTAAGTACATTTATGTGGGTGCTTGTTAGAGAACAAGTTCACTGAACATGACCGTATGAAAATTCTTAATGAAGAATTTATTCAGTCGAATAAGAATTTTCATGTTACAATAGTACATGACTAATCCTAAGACTTGAGGCACAATGGTAACTTTGTGCATATTACATTCTACTTTGATTTATCCTTTTGGTAGCTAGCACTATCGTTTAAAGGGATAAGTTGGGTATTATGTTAATATGTATGGAAGTTTGTTAGTGGCCAATAAAGGATTCGACACTTATGAAGATAAGTGAATTTCCTATGTGTTTCATAGTTATTAATCCAAAGTCCTTGGCCAAGGCAGAGATGAATAGTGATTCATAACCGGGTTAATAAACATGAAATAGAATCATAGTTATTAAGTCAATTTGGGTTTCGACAAAATCATACCCAAGACTTAATCGGGAAATTAGATGTCGAAAGGATTTTACATGTATGGAGTTGTAATCGGAATAGGTTTACTCGCTATTCACTTAATACTAGATTCATGATACTTGCTAGGTGTTACCATGATATGTGGGTTCATGAATTAAGGGGTTAATTCTTGAATAAGAGTTAATAAGATTTAACTCAAATTACAAAGTGTTGTAAACCCACTACTAGTATTAATAGTGAACCTAAAAGGTCACACTAATTATGAACAAAGGTAAAGATTGTATTTCTAATGGTTAGAATTAATTGATAAATATCTAATTTGATTAGATGTCAATTAAAGGAATATATTAATCAATAAGATTGATTAATTACATTTTGGATATTACTTTAGTAATTAAAGTAATTACTAAATTAATAAAGTTGAATTTTAAAATAGGATTTTAAATTTCAAATCCAAAATAATAATAATATGATTATTATAAGATTGGGAAAATGATATAATAATAAAGTCTTGAGAAAGATTCTCAAGATTTATTATCCAATTATTATTTATATCTTTAAATATGATTTAAGGATTAAAATAAGAAATATGATTATAATAAAATGGTTGTTAATGGTTGTTTGAACTACTTAACATATCTTATTATTTTCAAAGTCAATGGTTAGTAAATACTATTTAAATAAAATTTGATTTTATTTAAATATTACTAAATATTGATTATTTTATGCTAAAATGTTTAGTATAAATAGATGCAAAATGTTTGCAAAGATGTGAAGTGATTTTGTGAGAAAATCAAAGAGAGAAGAAAGTGTTCTTCATATATTTCAAGAAAGTGTTCTTGATAATTCCCAAATTATTTATATATATATATATATATTCCTATACAAGAAAACCGAGACATTTCTACTAGCGAAGAAAGGTCGTCGGAACCGGGCTTCATAGGGTGGATACGATTAGAGGGAAGACATTTGGATTCCTAAAGCGAGTAACCTCAAGCCGTTGAAGTTACAACCGGGAACCGATTCCCACAATCCACATCTTTGTTGAAGGAGTTCAAGACACTCGGTAAATATTTCGTATTAGTATTTACTTTATTATAACAAATCAAAATTTGTATATGATGCATATTTTAAAGATGACGATCTGTTAATTCGCAATTAGTATGTACGGGTATTGTATTTATACGATAAATACTTACTTTAAAAATTTTAAATTCCGCTGCGTACAGCCCGTACGGTACTAGCGAACCCAACACTATATGCGTGAGAACCCTAGTTTAGGTGTTCCATTGATAGTACCTTTGATGAATGCATAAGCAGTGAGAGGTCGTCTGCCCTTTGATAGTCGACAGGTGGACGCCCTGATCCGTGTGTCATTCGTGGGGGAAAAACAGCTCCACTGTCTCCTGAAAAGGATCCCTTAGCCCGTGTCCAGCCGGGGTGGGAAGGTTTCCGGTTACTTCCTTGTTGGTGACAGATCGGAAGGTTGTTGTATGTACATAGGAGGTTTGCGATAGGGCCGTGTAGGGAGTTAGACTTGGATTCTATGCATACATTCTTTATGGTTTTGAATCTTTATGCGGGATATACTGTACGGTAATGGTGATCATAATGGTTTGCTCACCACCATTCTTTTTCTTCTTGTCTCCTCTTCCTTTCTTTAAGTTGAGCATGGCTGCCGGCGGCGGCGTGAAGACAATCGAGTGGTGGTCATTTGTCGTTGTATTCTCGTTGTCTTATGCTTCCGCCTACTTATGATTATGTTAAATTGTTGCTCTTGTCTTTGATTATTCTTGCTTCGATTTGGATATATTGATGATGTCAGGTTGAACCTTCGGAATGATGTTTAACTTTCTGGTTGGATTTGAAACCTAATGAATAAATTGGTTTAATTTTTATGACTGTTAGTTTAGGCATGTATAGGTTCAATCTATTTGTTCGTATTTGTTTAATTGTCTTTGGTAGTTAAGTAGCGCCCGTTGAGAAATAAGTTTTAATTTGAGATTTTGCGAAAAATTTTACTCGGATTTTCATAAATAAATTTGGTAAATTCTTTAAAATAAAACGGGGCATTACAATACGATTTTAATTTTGCAAGATTGTCTTAATGTTCCTAGCTTTAGAAAGAATTTAGTTTCAGTTTCTAAGTTTTTTATGAACGGTTTTTCTGCTACTTTCGATAATAAAGTTGTTATTCGTTTTGGCAAGAAGTTCATATGTGATGGTCCATTTGTAGACAATTTGTATATCCTAAAACCAAAGTCTCGTCCACTGCAACATAAACAATTACTTAATTCATCATCTAATCTGAATAAGAGGAAAGAACCTTCGAAAATGAACGAAACATATCTTTAGCATCTTAGACTTGGTCATATAAACCTTAGGAGGATTCAAAGGTTGGTGGTAGACGGGCCCTTAAGGTCATTGGAAGTCGAGGCTTTTCCAACATGCGAGTCCTGCCTGGAAGGCCAAATGACTAAGAGGGTTTTTAAGGCAAAAGGAAATAGAGCCAAGGATTTGTTAGGACTAGTTCATTCCGATTTATGTGGTCCTATGTCTGTTCAAGCGAGAGGTGGTATCGAATACTTCGTACGTTTATCGATGATTACTCGAGATATGGATATATTTTTCTACTGCGCGACAAGTCTGAACGCTTCAAGAAGTTCTTGGAGTATAAGGCAGTTGCGGAGAAGCAATTAAGAAAATGTATCAAGTCGTTACGATCCGATCATGGCGGCGAATATCTCTCAACTAAATTTGGGAACTATTTAATGGATAATGGGATTACATCCCAACTAACTGCACCTGGCACTCCTCAGCAGAATGGTGTAGCAGAACGAAGAAATAGGAGTCTTATGGAAATGGTTAGGGCAATAATGAGTTATAGTACATTACCAGATTCGTTTTGTGGATATGCCCTAGAAACAGCAGTTCATGTTCTTAACTTGGTACCTACTAAATCAGTGCCATTTACACCTATGGAGTTGCGGACTGGGCGTAAGCCTAGTCTAAGACATGTGCACATATGGGGTAGTCAAGCACATGTGCTGAGAACCGACACTGCTAAGTTGGAACCACGTTCGGAAGTGAGGCTGTTTGTGGGATACCCTAAGGAAACGAAAGGTGGTCTATTTTATAGTCCTGAGGACCAGAAAGTGATCGTTAACACGAACGCGAGGTTCTTGGAAGAAGATTATGTTATGGATCATAAACCAAGTAGTAGGCATAATCTTTAGGAGGTACAGGGAGAATGTACTTCAATACTAAGTGTACTTGATGTTACACCACAAAGTATTGCAACACGTATCACTGAAGAAGCACCTGAGCCGGTAGTACCTCGTCATAGTGAGAGAGTTGTCAGGCAGCCCGAATGGTTTTTAGGTCTGGGAGAGTCTTCTGAGGCCATCTCAGATGTATTGGAAACCGACCCATGGACATACAATGAGGCACTCCAAGATTAGGACACAGAGTCTTGGAAAAAGGCGATGAAATCTGAGATGGAATCAATGGATTCTAATCAGGTTTGGGAACTTGTAGAACCACCCAGCGGTGTTCGCACCATTGGATGCAAGTGGATCTATAAGAGAAAGAGAGGAGCAGATGGGAAGGTTGAGACCTTCAAGGCTAGGCTTGTTGCGAAGGAGTATACTCAGAAAGAAGGGATCGATTATGAGGAAACCTTTTTGCCGGTAGCCATTCTTAAATCCATCAGAATTGTCTTGTCTGTTGCCGCTCATATGGATTATGAGATCTGGCAAATAGATGTTAAGACCGCTTTCCTTAATAGGAATTTGGAAGAGGACATCTATAAGCAGCAACCAAAAGGGTTCATTGCAAAGGGATAAGAGCATCTGGTCTATAAGCTGAAGCGGTCTATTTATGGACTGAAGCAAGCTTCGAGATCTTGGAACATCCGTTTGACGAAGTTGTCCAATCGTTTGGATTTACCCAATGTCTGGATGAGAACTGTGTGTACAAGAAAAGTGATAGAAACGTGGTGGTGAATCTTGTGTTGTACGTAGATGATATTATTCTCATTGGAAACAGTGTGAATAAATTATTAGACGTAAAGGTATGGTTATCCAAGCAGTTTGATTTGAAGGATTTGGGAGAAGTAGGACATGTTCTCAGAATCAAGGTCATTCGGGACCGAGAGAAGAGAAAGTTGTGCCTATCCCAATCCACATACATAGATACTGTCCTAAAGCGATTTAACATGCATGATTCAAAGAAAGGGGATTTACCTTTTCAACATGGAATCCCTCTATCTAAGAGGATGTCTCCAAAGACACCTCAAAAGATAGAGAACATGAAGGCAGTTCCTTATGCATCGGCAATAGGGAGCCTCATGTATGCAATGTTGTGTACACGACCTAATATCTGCTATGCTGTGGGCATGGTGGCAAGATATCAAGTAATCCAGGTCCGAAACATTGGTCTGCGGTGAAACATATACTCAAGTACCTGAGAAGGACTAAGGAGTATATGTTGGTTTTCCAGGCAGATGAGTTGCTTCCGTTTGATTACACTGATTCTGACTTCCAGGCAGACCGGGACGAAAGCAAGTCAACCTCTGGGTTTGTGTTTACTTTAGGAGGAGGAGCCATAGTATGGAGGAGTGTCAAGCAGAAATGCGTGGCAGACTCCACCATGGAGGCCGAATATATAGCAGCCTTAGAGACAGCGAAAGAAGCCGTGTGGCTCAGGAATTTTCTCCTCGATCATGATGTGGTTCCGAGTTTGCCCACTGCAATTATAGTTTTATGTGATAACAGCGGAGCAGTAGCAAATTTGAAGGAGCCACGGACTCATAAAGTGAGTAAACACATAGAGCGCAAGTGCCACCTGATACGAGAGATCGTTGGACGAAGGAAAGTCGTTGTTGCCAAGATATTGTCGGAGGACAACCTAGCAGATCCTTTTACGAAGAGCCTACCGGCGTAAGTCTTTGAGAGACACATAGAAGGGATGGGACTCAGACGATAGGTGACATAGTAGACTAGTCTTTGAGAATTAGATTGAAAGAGTATTGTGGTTAGTGATGGCCATGAGCTTATTAAGCATAGGTGGGAGATTGTTAGATATGCTGTAAAAGCTTGGCTTTCAGATATTACTAATACCATTTTAATCTGGCAATTGTGTTTTAGTTAAAGTATTTATGTTTGCAGTTTATTTATTTATGCAATCATAACTCTGTTATTTTACACTGTAGATAATATGGTTCGTCGTGTCGAACAGAAAGATCATATTATCGGTTCCTTGTAAAATATAAATTTATTGTTCACAGTTTAGACAGGCAGTGAGAACCCTGTTGGAAAAAGACTGTAGTGTATTCTTGATTCAGTTGATCTTTAACTGATAGATTGCACTAGTACTTATGATAAGTATTGAACGGACCGCGAAAGGATAAAATTATAAGATTTACTGATCGTTGTTATAATCTAGACCTTCAGTGATTGATACATTCTCTTAAGTTGTAAGATAATATAAAATGGGCATATATATTTGTTACTTATTTATTTGATTTAGCAAGGGTGATTCCTATTCTGATAGGATGACATACTCGCTATTTTGGTAAGTAAGAATATTTATATAGTGTGCCATTAGAAATTATTTATAGTCACTATGTCCCAGTGCGCTGGGTTGATGACGTCCCCGAAATGAGCTCAGGAAGGAATATTATGTCAAACCCTGCAGGTGGATAATTATCCGGAATAATGGTTAATGAACTGAGTGGTACTAGTTTCAAAAATGAAGAAGTCAATTTAATTTAATTGTGAGTAATTAAATTAATTGACGGATGTTATATCTTAAACATAGAGAGGTAATTCGGTCAATTAGATTAATTATTTAATTAATCATTTGGAGGTTTGATTTAATTGATTAAATTGGAGCCAAATGGAGAGAGCAATAATAATATTCTAGTGGAATATATTAATATTTAATTTTATTAAGATTTTAGGAATAAATTTTATTCCATAAATAATATTCCATGACTACAAGAATATTCTTTCTAGAATATTACCTAGGGTTAGGAGACTTAAGAGTCTTCTAGAAGGTGATGTTAGGAGAAAAGAATCATGACATAGTTGGGATTAGTATATGGAGTGGAATTAGGATTTCTTAGCCTAATGGGATAAGCCTATACTTGGCACCTCCTTAAGGTCACTAATGGAGCCTATAAATACACCATGTCCCAACCTCTTCCCCTATTATTGCAAGAGGTCAATTTTAAGGTCTTAGAAAGAGAGAAAAATCGTGTTCAACACATAGTAAAGAGTTAGGGAGTTTCAATTAATAGCACCACCAAGATTAGTCGAAGTAGGTGTTAAGGTAATCCGTTAGAAGATCATAAGGTTAGATAGATCATACCTTTAGATCTTATATTTTCCGGCCAACCACCACTGCCGTCGACAGCCGCCAGAAATCGCCGTCGCCGCCTATCGCCGCCGGAAGTCACCCGAGCCCAGCCGCACGCAGCCGCGAGCCAACGCCCGNAGTCGCAGCGCGCGACCCGCATGCGCATGCCGCCTCTACCCGCACACCTAGTCCTCGTGGGCGTAGGAGTCCCGCAGCGCACGACCGCATGTGCCCGAGAACTCAGCGTCAGCCCATGTCTGTCCCGCGACTGCGCGTCCCAGTCACCCAACGCGCACCGTCCGCGATTAGTACCAGCGACCCGCGCCCAGTCTGCGACCAGACCCGATCAGCGTTGGTGCGAGCCACTGTCCGTGAACCGCACAAGCTCGACCAAACCGAGACGTGACCTGACCTGAGATCTGACCGGTTCAACCAAAGTCCCGACCGAACCGAACCTGATCTGACCGTCCCGAGCCCGATGAGCCCGATCCGGTGATCCATTCGTGATTCAACACTCGACTAGAGTCGACAAAGGCCAAACCCTTCAACCGATTGGGTTGTGGTAATCAGACGATCTCCATCAAAGAAAATCGGAAACGTCGCTGAGTCGGGATAAATTTTAAACGGTAATGTCCTAACCCTAACTATAGATTCCGCTGCATTAGGGTTTATTTTTCCAAAATTCAAATGCGCATGTTGTTGTCGTTCCTAATAGAACCGAACACAATAAACTAAATTTGTGATTATCTTATAGGGGAGATAAAGAAAACATTAGTTTTTTTTTTTTGAAGGAACCCAACTGCTAATTGAACCCATAGTCTTAGAATCTATCATTCCCATATATTTTCTTACGTGTTTTTCTAGCAAGTTCTTTATTTTTGCCTTATTTTCCTTTGATTTATTTTCTTAATTAGTTAATTTATCCAATATTCGATTGTCTAAATAAAATTGATATTATCATAATCTAGTACTTGATATATTGATTATTTGGTCTCTTGGGATACAACCTTGCTTGCCACATACTAAGAGCAAAGCCGTACACTTGCGGTCGAGCTTTAAAAATATAGGCGAACAATCTTCCTCCCAGAATGATATTTATGACAACTCAGATCCTACGACCATGAATCTCACCATCTTGACCTTCCTCATCAGGCCCGTTCCCAAGGCCACTGGAAAATTTATCTCGCCCTTGGGGACGACCTCACTACCATTAAATCCGTACAAAGATGTAACGACTTCTTCAGCTCCACAAAAAATCCAACTGTATGAAACAATCGTAGAACATCACATCGACTGAGCTCCCCATGTCGATGAAAACACTCTTCACATCTTACCCAGTCCACCTTTGCTGTAATCATTAATTCATCATTATGGAGCACATGCACCTCAGCTCAAAAACTGATCACGAGTGCTCAAGTTGTTATGCCTGATCATTGTCTAAGTTTTTAGTGAAAAATTAGACAATCAATGCGGTCTGTACACTACGCGAATAAAAAGGTCGAGAGTACTAAATTATACGGCTTTCAAAATGGATGTACATTTCTTAAATATCCGAACATATTACGCATAATCATTAATTATACGATGTTATAGATCTGGATATGCAAGTAGTAAACTATGCGAACATTTATCGCATATGGTAAATTAAGAGGTGGATTTGGGATATGGGAAAAGTAAGCTATGCGAAAAAAATGTCGCACAACATAAAATATGCGACGTTCGATTTGGATATGCAATTATTGAATATGCAATATGGACGTGCGAGACATAAACTATACGAAAACATGTCGCATAACATAACGTTTGATTTGGATATGCGATTATTGAATATGCGAAACATTAACGCATATGATAAATTAAGCAGTGGATATGGATATGCGAGACGTAAACTATGCGAAAACATGTCGCATAACATAAAATATGACGTTCGATTTTGATATTTGATTCTTGAATATGTGAGAACTTCTCGCATATGGTAAATTATGCGGTGTATTTGGATATGCGAGTCGTAAACTATGTGAAAATATGTCGGATAATATAAAATATGCGATGTTGGGTTTGGATATCCAATTCTTGAATATGCAAAAACTTCTCGCATATGTTAAATTATGCGGTGGATTTGGATATGCGAGTTGTAAGCTATGAGAAACAAAAAATTTGCGACGTTGAATTTGGAGATTCAATTCTGGAATATACGAAAACCTCTCGCATATGGTAAATTATGCGGTGGATTTGGATATGCCAGTCGTAAACAGTGTTGTTGTTGTATGAAATTAACAACGTAAAATTATTAACAGCTGAGTGTGTTTAAACAAGGATTAATGTAAAATTGGATTTTATTTGATATATTCACAAGAGTACAGGAGTCGGTTTTTTTATTCTTAACCGAGATCATCTCAAGCCCATGTACAATGTGTTGGAAAAAGAAGGGAAAAGATCCTCGTACTATCATAAATTCTGCTATTTATAGTACGGTAGTTTTTGTCTTTTTGTTTGAAATGGATAAGAACGTATTTAATGTTGAGCTGCTTCACTTTAAGCGGTGGGAAACATCAATGATTGCTCTTTTATTTTGATGGTCCAATCAGGTGCTTTCAGCTTGTTTTACGGTTGGATATTTGAACTTTGTGGTAATCAATTTGAATAGAGAAGCTTTGATATGACTGGCCATGATGTTTGATGAAGTCGGTCACTTGCGTCTTCGATACATAGTCGGTTCTTTTCCCTTGGTTATCCTGGAAGTCGGTATATTTCGACAAATACCGACTTATCTTAAGATCTTTGTCTTTTTTCTGATGGATTTACTCCAATGGCACAATTAATCACCAATAACCAAGTCGGTTTATCAACAGAGAGGCCCCCGACATTAGTAGGTATTTGAACTTTTCAAATGGCTGCTGATGTCGATTGTTGTTCCGTGTTATTCCGACTTGATTGTCACTGACGACCGACATGAGAACACTTTGTTTTATTTGTCATCATTTGTATAATACTTGGCCTGACGTGGCAGTTCTTAAAAGACGCGTCCGCATTTAATGGGTCCAACGGATACAATCTCTAACGACATGGCGTTTCTGAGCATGGCCACGTGGTTTAATGATTAGTGTAACGTTACACCATTTCGAGATACGTCCGTTTCACGCGCCGTTTCCAGATCTTACCAACGGTTATAAATCAAAACCTATAAATTGCAGTCGGTTTTGATATGTGAAAAGTTTCTTTACCTTGAATCTCCACATTTCCTGCTTAATTCTGTGTTCCATCTTCTTTGACTTTTACTTTCAATCTCTTTCTTGCGTAATTTGTGCAATCCGTGTTTTCTTCAATTCAGGGCTTTTTAGAATTTCGGTAAGAATTTGCCCTAATTTTTTACATTTCCTTATCAATTTTGAATTTGCTTTTGCTTTTATCGATTTCGAAAAGAATGTCTGCTCAAGCCGAAGATAGCAGTAGTCGTACGGTTTCAGAGATTCCAATCTTCACTGATGAGGACTTGGAATTGCCTCTCGAGTTTTACCGGTGGGATCCTCTTCTGGTGAAGCGATTAAATCTCAAGAGAGATATTGTTGAAGAGGATAAACGAGTTGAAGAGGATGCTATGTCGCTTCCTGACTATTGGAGACGTCCCGCACGTCGGTGGCCCGAACCAATTGATGAGTATAGAGGCGAACCAAGTATTCTGACTGACGCGGATATCGTCAATCTCCGAGGAGAAGTTTACATTCCTTCCTCAGTAAAGTTGTTCGCCCCTTATCCAGGTGAAAGGATAACGTGTCCTCCTCCCGGTTGTGTGGGCGTGTTTGCGGACTCGTTAAGATCGGGACTTCGGTTTCCCCTCCCGGCATTGATTTCTGACTACTTGAGAGATTAGGGGTTCGATTTATGTCAGATAGCACCGAATACTTGGAAGAGGATGATTGGCCTCATGATTCTTTTGAAGGAAAAGGGTTGGGATATGCCAACCGTTGAAGAGATAAGGAGTCTCTTCACATTTAGACGGTGCACTGACAGACAGGTGGCTGATCCCTTGATTTTCTATGCTTGTGCGGGAAGGCCCCAAGGAGGATTAAAAATTGGCGAGCTGATTACCGAGATCCCTGAGTCTCTCCATGGATTTCAAGAGGAGTGGTTATGGGTTGGAGGAGACTGGCAAACCCCAAATTTTTCAAAACCTTTAATTGATGGGATGACTATTCCCATCAATATTAGTTCTGCATTTTGTAAGTTTTCCTCTCACTTCTTTTACCGAGTTGTCCTGACCGCTTATTTTTGTACTAACAGGTGAACGCTTTTACTATTTGCAGCCAAAAGCAAAGGATCGAAACTCAGTGTGATTTTAAAGGAGAGAATTACCGAGCTATTCAAGTTGAAGAAAGCACAACGTAGTTACAAGTTGATTTTGAAGGATACTCGGTTGAAAGTGGCTGGTCTTTGTCCTGAGATTTCAGACGGTTCTTTCCAACCAGGTTAACTTGAATAAATTTTCGATTTCGTTCGAAGTCGGTTACTTTTGAAATTGATCATAACTCAGTTCTTTACTTGCAGTTTATTATCCGCTTCTCGGTGTTCTCGGGTTCAAGACTATTCGCGACGCCAAAGCTTTTCGCCAAAAGAGTCCAAACTTGGATCTTCGCACAAAAGTCGGTAAAAGCAAAGAATTACGCTTATCAGGAATGGGTCGCAAGAAATTAGTGAAGGCATATTTGGAAAACCCGATCATGAACCCTCCGAAGACCGATGTCGGTGATGGCGCGACGTCGGCGCCTGCTGTTGAGATTTCGCAACCAGATCCATTGGCAATTGCAGCAGCAGGCCCGATTGCTGCTATCGCTGCTGCTACTGCTGGTTCATCTGAAGTTATGCCAATCGTTGAAACCGATCCACCGGAAGCTCCGCCTGTTCTTGAAGTTGCCTCCGATGAGCCGGAAGGTGATCGAGAGATCGTCACAAAACATGAAGTTTCAGCTACTCGGTCAAGAAAAAGGCGTGCAGAGAGCATTCCAGTTGCGGAAGAACGAACAAAAAAGATGCATGACGTCGGTGAGCGAGGAAAAAAGAAGAAAGAGCCTTTGGTCGATCGATCTTTTCTGCCTATCGACGAAGAAAGGGCTCTAAATTTTCGACAGCCTCGGGAATCGGTCGAGATATGGTTCTCGGCTTTTGAGTCAGTTGAGATTCCCGAGATATCAAGCACAGTTGAGTTGCCTGGTCATGTTGTCGATGTTGCTCGGGTCCCGATGATGGTGTGGGATCCGAGGTCTGAGATTGGGGTGTCCTCCCTCTCGACTACTTACAAATTTAAATATGCCAAGGCTTGTCTCGGTCGTGCTCTCGTCAGCTTAATAATGGCCGAAGATGATTTCCGACTAAATGCAGCACAAGTGGACGAGAAAAAGCACACCTTGGAACTTAGAGATGGAGCTCTTGCATCTCTAATAGAGGAAGCAGCGGCGAAGGAAAAAGAATTATAGATCAAAGTTTCCGAACAAGCCGAGCAACTTATAATTGCTAAGGGTGAGATTGAGACCCTTAATGGTGAGAAGGCTGGTCTTGACGCTGATGTGTTAAAGCTAACAAGTCAAGTGATCACCTCCGAGCAACGCGTTAAAATGTTGGAAGAACAACTTAGTCGGTGCGAAGCTCTCCTTCACAAGGAACAGGAGACTCGTGAGCTTACTCGGAAAAGTCGGTCCGAAGTGGAAGAGCTCTTACTGAAGAGCAGAGATGCTCATCGCACCGACCTCAGCAGACTTCAAGAAGAAAAGATTAAGTTTGCTGAAGAAAAGTATAAAGATGGCCTTCGGGCTGGGAGAATCCTTGAAGCCGAGGCTAATAGGCTTAAGACCAAGACCGACTCTGATTCTGAAGATGAAGACCGAGAATTTGAGATGAACACATGTCTTAATATGCGTTGGGTTATTGAACGATTCGATGAGGGATTATACGACATCGAGGAAGTCCGTCAATTTCTCCTTCATAAAATCAAAAGTCACAATTTTAACCCTTCAATCGCGACTGCTCACATTGAGGCTGATGAAGACGAGAAAAGCTTTTGTGAGGGTCTCCTTGCTTCTATTGGTGCTGAAGCAAGAGGTTCTGAGGCCCCTGTGCTAAACCGAGAAAGAGAGGCTCATCTTCGCCGGTCTTTTATCAACATGGTGCTGGAAGGTGAAAAAGAAAAGAAGACGGAGCTCGCCAACATATATGTTAAGACCCTAGCCGAGGTGAGTTTGGAGGAAGAGCTCGAGAAGATGACTCCTGAGCAACTTCGAAAGGCAGTGTTGGCTTTTCTAGAAAGGAAGGTTGCCGAGCTATCTCAGAAAGATAATCAGCCAACTATTACCGAGTTGCCTGAGGTTGGAGAAAATGATCCAATCTTGAATGAGCACATTCCAGTGACCCTTACCGAGGTGGAGAACGCGGCAAAGGTTGAAGAAGACCGAGTCTTTGATATCATCAGCCGGGTCATGTATGAACAAATTTTAAAAGAAGACGCTAAGGAAGCAGTGGAGGACAAAGAGGGTCTACCGGCTAATCAGTTGTCTGTAGATACTGGGTCTTTGAAAAAAGATGACGCGGATCTCACCGAGGAGACAAGCAAACCCAAGAAATTGACTTAGTCTTTTTATCTTTTTTTCTCTCTCTCTTCCTTTTTTTTTACGATGTGTTCTCGGTATGTCGGGACACATAATCTATTGTAATGGTTTGCGTGATATGAATGAAAGTTTCTTATATTATGATCTCCATTCATAATTTATTTTCAGCATGTTATTTTACTTTTGCTGAAAATTTTCAAGTGTTATGAAGTCGGTCAAGCACTAATTTTTATACTTGAACTCCATCAATTTTGATGGGAAATTGGATCTTATCTTAATTTCAAACCAATCTTCAGGATTTGAATTTTTTAAGATAGCTAATCCAGCTTTTATAAATGTCCTTAGCCTTCTTAAGTTTTTTGGGCTTTGTTATATGAAGGCTAATAACTTGACCGAGAAAGGTATTTCTTGCCGAGTTATTTAGCTCGGTTTAAGTTAAGAATATCCTTTAAAATTTCAAGACAATAGTCTTGTCCAAGTTTAAAAGACTTGGCTACATAAAGACTAACATGGTACCAAGTTAAAGTTCTTGGTTTCTTTTTTTTGGGAGACTCTTTAGCACACGATTTTTATATACATCAAAAAAGTGTACAGAGTCATTCAAGTATTACAAAGAGTCTACTGGAAAAATTTCTTCAGATAGACAGCATTCCAAGGATATTGAAGAGCTAATCCATCGGGCCTTTCAAGTCGATAGGTACCTTTTGGAAGTACTTGACTGATTTTGAATGGTCCTTCCCATTTTGGTTTTAAAGGTCCCGGGTCTGGTCCAGTAATCCTTTTGAGTACTAAATCACCGACTCGAAATGATCGAGGCTTCATTTTTGAATTGATATACCTTTCACTTCTTTGCTTGTATGCCGCATTTTTTAGACTTGCCATCAAACGAGTTTCGTCTAATAGATCAAGGTTGGCTTTCAAGTTTTCCGAGTTGGTTTTATCTTGAAAATTCGTTACTCGGTATGTTGGGGATCCGAGTTCAACAGGGATAACTGCTTCTGATCCATAAGAAAGGGAAAAAGGTGTTTCCCCTGTTGCATGATTGACTGTTGTTTTATAAGGCCACAACACATTTGGTAATTCTTCGGGCCAAGTCCCTTTTGCTGCATCAAGTCGGACTTTCAAACCATTTTTAATTATCTTGTTGATTGCTTCAACTTGCCCATTGGATTGAGGATGATACGGCGAAGAGAAGAAGTGTTTTATTTGATACTCTTCACAGAAAGCTTCAAGTCGTTTCCCTTCAAACTGTCGACCATTGTCGGTTACTATTGAACTTGGTAAACCAAACCGACATATAATTGATTTCCAAATGAAATCAACAACTTTCTGTTCGGTAATCGCAGCCAATGGTTCAGCTTTAACCCATTTGGTAAAATAATCAACTGCGACGATAGCAAATCTTACGCTTCCTTTTCCAGTTGGGAGCAGACCAATTAAGTCGATTCCCCATTTTGCAAATGGCCAGGGACTGTATATCGACTTAATAGATTCTGGAAATTGATTAACGTTTGGAGCAAATATCTGGCATTTTGTACATTTGCGGACCCAATTTGTCGCATCTATCTTCAAGGTTGGCCAGTAATATCCTTGTCGAAGTATTTTGTACGCCAATGCTCGTGCACCATTATGATTTCCGCAAATTCCTTCATGAACCTCTTCAAGGACATATTTCAACTCTTGCTCGGTTAAACACTTCAGTAGGGGAACAGAGTATCCTCTTTTATAAAGGATCCCATTATCTAGTGTAAACCGCGCTGCTCGAATTCGAAGAGCTCGAGCTTCTTTTGGATTTTGAGGTAAGGCTCCTGTTTCCAAGTAAGTTATAATCGGTGACATCCAAGTCGGTGGTTCCTGTAACTCGGTATTCATAACTTCAGCAAGAGAAACAGAAGGTATCTCTTGGTGACCGACTTGGACATACTCAACATCCTCCATTCCAGTACTTGATGCAAGTTTAGAAAGAGCGTCAGCTGGAACATTTTGCGAACGAGGAATGTGTTCCAACTGAATATCAAGTTGGGATATCTTCTGTTTTACGAGCGTCAAGTATGGTAGCAATCGAGGTTCTTTAACTTCGAAATCTCCATGGACTTGGTTCACCAGCAATTGTGAATCAGAAAATACCTTTAGCTTTTTTACATTCATAGATTCCGCAAGGCTTAATCCAGACAGTAAAGCCTCGTATTCAGCTTTGTTATTTGTGGCCGGAAAAAGAAATTTGACAGAATGACAAAGCATCTTGTTCTGGGGATCTATTAGAATGACTCCTCCACCAGCTCGATGTTGAGTTAATGAACCGTCAACATACAAAGTCCATGTTTGGTCTTCATTAATTGTCTCGATTGCAGGAGTGAACTCGGCAATAAAGTCGGATAAAGCCTGGGCTTTTATTGCGCTTCTCGGTTTATAATGAATATCATACTGACCGAGTTCAATAGCCCATTTAATCAATCTTCCTGACGTATCAGGTCGGTGTAGAATTGACTTCAAAGGATACGAAGTGAGTACTGTTACTGAATGTTTGTGGAAGTAAGGACGCAATTTCCGTGCTGCTATAATAAGAGCATAAGCTAATTTCTCCATTGGTGGATATCGCAACTCGGCTTCATGTAAAGCTTTACTGACATAATAAATTGGATATTGTTGATGTCCTTCTTCTCGGATGAGGACGGCACTAATAGCAGTGTCACTTACTCCCAGGTATAAGAACAACATTTCTTCAGGTACTGGTTTCTGTAAAGTCGGTGTTTGGAGAAGCGTTTCTTTTATCCTTTCCAGAGCTTGTTGACACTCTTTGGTCCATTCGAAGCATTTTCCCTTCTTTATTGACTCAAAAAAGGGTCTACATCGATCCGTTGACTTCGATATAAACTGATTTAAAGCAGCAAGTCGGCCGGTAAGAGCTTGAACACCTTTGACCGATGTGGGAGGTGTTAAATCTATAATGGCCTTAATTTTCAAGGGATTTGCTTCAATTCCTCGCTGAGTCACGATATATCCCAGGAATTTTCCAGAACCGACTCCAAAAGTGCATTTCTTTGGGTTCAGCACCATAGAGTATTCCCTGAGGATGTTGAACATCTCTTGCAAATGATTGACATGATCAACACCGTGTACTGACTTGACTAACATGTCATCGACGTAAACTTCCATTGTATACCCAATGAGCTTGGCAAACATTTTGTTAACCAACCTCTGATATGTGGCCCCGGCGTTTTTAAGGCCAAACGGCATCATAGTATAACAGTATAGACCCCTAGCAGAATAAAAAGACGTATGCTCCGCTTCCTTGGGATCCATAATAATTTGGTTATAACCTGAGTAAGCATCCATGAAACTCATCAACTCATGTCCAGCAGTGGCATCTACCATGTAATCGATATGTGGTAATGGATAACTGTCTTTTGGACAAGCTTTGTTCAAGTCAGAAAAATCGATACAGAGTCGTCATGCTCCAGAACTCTTCTTTACCAGAACCGGGTTAGATACCCAAGTCGGATATTTTGTTTCTTGAATAAATTTATTGTCGATCAACTTTTGGACTTCTTCTTCAAGGGCCTTTTGTCGATCTGGACGGAGTTTACGTCGCTTCTGAACAACAGGTTTAATTGTAGGATCCAGATTAAGTCGGTGTGAGGCTACATTGGGGTCAATTCCCTTCATATCTTCATGTTTCCAGGCAAACACGTCTGAATTGGCCTTTAGGAACTGAATAAGTTGAGTTCGTATTGGTTCTTCTAAATTAACCCCAATTCAAAGCGACTTGTCGCAGACAGGATCAACAACAAAAATTATTTCAACTTCTTCTGATGGTTCAGCTCGATCGAGTTTACTTTTTTCTTTAAATTGGGCATGAGGATCAAGTTCGTCTTCTTCATGAATTGGTTCTTTCCCTGGACGTCTTCCACGATCTCGAGTCAAATCATTATAGAATTTGATGTTTGAATCTTCCGACTTCTCGGATTGTTCAATTTCCATCTCGGTAATTGAAGATACCGAGTTCTCAGGAGTTGAAAATTTTTCCTGTTTGTCTTGGACATTCTCTGTCATATGTATCAAAGAATGCGATTCTTGCCAAGGTTTGACCCATACCGTCCCACGAGCTTCGTATTGATCTCCGTAATGGGTTCCTTCTCCATGGTTTGTGGGAAATTTTAAGTCATAATGAAAAATTGAGACAGCTGCTCGAAGTTTATACAAAGCCGTCCTTCCCACAATGGCATTATATTCATTTTTAAGATCCATGACCTTGAACGTCTCCATGATAACTTTGGAGGCCTGTCCGGGAGTCCCAAATCTGATTGGCATGGTTATTTCTCCGAGAGTTGGTGTAATTGTTCCATTAAAGCCTTGTACTTGATCTTTACAGGGCTTTAACTCAGTTGGATCAATTCCCATTTGTTCAAACGTTCGAAGCATTAAAATGCTTGAATATGCCCCTGTATCGACCATTATCCGATGCACCGGTATTCCACAAATTGGTGCTGTGATCACAAGAGGATCAGAATGTGGGTGAGCGAAATAAATAGCATCGTCTACATTGAAAGTAATCGGACAATTATTTCGGACGTTGATCCTGTCTCGGAGATCGGTTGTTATAACAGTTTTTCCCGAGTTGTAAGCTTGTCGAGCATAAGCTTTTATTTGTCGACGTGACTCGAAGGTTTTGCCATTACTATTATTAACTCGGGGAACATCACAAAAACCAGGAGGTTTAGAACAACTCTTTCGTGGAGTTTCTTCGGTTTTTGTTGTGGATGAAGATCCATTCTCCTTCGAGTCCATCATATAGACTTCTTATCGCCTTGTCTAATACGTTTTGGATTGATTGGACGATCATCGTCTTCATCGTCATCTTGGGGTTCTGGTATTTTACCCTTTCGCTTATAATCTGCATTCTTAGAAAACCTTTGGACTTGTGGGCGTCCAATAAGCCGTAGTAAGGCAGAGAGTAAACCCAAACATTCATCTGTATCATGTCCCGCCGACTTGTGATATGAACAATATTTCGTTTTATCGAGTTTCTCTTCTGGAGTTCTCACAGGTCGAGGACCGGGAAGAATTCCCTTTCCTTTTAATTCTTCAAAAATAACAGCGGCCCCAGCTGAGAAAACTGTCTGATAGCTAGATTTAACTTCTATGAGATATTTGGCTCTAGCTTCTTGTACTTCAGGTTTTTTAGAATTCCCGAACCGAGATTGATTTGATTTAAAGAACTTATTCTTCTTCTTTTTTGACTCTTGTTCTACTTCTGACTTGTTGGGGAAAAGGTCAAAAGTTGGTACCGACATCGACTCTTCCGCTATAATGTGTTGTTGAGCTCGTGCCAAGAAGTCTTGAAACGAAGTCGGTTTATTTTGATATATACTCCAACGAAACAAAGAGTTCGGCTTTAATCCGGCTATGGCCATGACCAGCAACGTTTCAGGATGACATTGCTCCATATTTTGTATTCGTTCATTAAACCGAGTAATATAATCTTTAACGCTCTCATTGTCCTTTTGAACGTTATTAGCAATGGATTCTTTGGGAATTAAAGAGACCCGAGCTCCGATAAAATGAGAACGGAAAGTTGTTCTCAGTTGTTGCCACTTCGATATTGAATGTCGAGGTAAAGAATGGTACCATTTTTTAGCACGAGGCCCCAAAGTTAAAAAAAACATCCGACATCTGAGCGCGTCGGTTGCCCCATGAAGATCCATCCATGAGGTATATTGACCGAGATGTGCATCCGGATCCGAGGTTCCGTCATATAGACCAATCTGAGGGACTTTAACTTTGGTAGGAAGTGGCTCCATTGTCAAATGAAGAGCTAAGGGAGTTTCGGCTTCCAAATAAACATTTTCCAGGAGAGAGCCCCTTCGTTGGGATTCTTCAGGAATGTCGTGCCGAGTCTCCAACTCGGCAATTCTCTTCCTCAACATTTCCAAATCTTCTGACTCACGCCTTAAACGATTTCTTTCAATAGTATGATGTAATTCATTGTTTTCACGTCGGAATCGATTTCGTTCAATCGTATGACGTAAATCAGATTGTTGGTCGAACTGTGAAGTTTCTGGTGATGAACGTGCCAACGGTTGTTGACGACGTCCAGAATGACTTTCAGCAGTTACTTCTTGTTGAACTGCTTCGGGAACATGACTATGAACAGGAATTACTCCACGATTATGAGTGGTAGTATTTCGTTGTGATTCAGGTATTCATGGATGAGAAGTTGCATGTGATGCAGCAGGAATATCATGTCGTTGAACAAATGATGCTTGCTGCCTAATTGGAAGATTTGAAGCAGGAACTTGATTTGGAATCGTCACTGTTGGTCCTTCTCTTGTCTGTGCCATAAAATTCGATAAATTTCTAAGGAAATCCGGGTCTTGAAATAAAACAGAGTAATCTATTGGCATAGATGGCACCGTCGAATTTTCAGTTGTACGCGCAGGGTGACGATTAGTTCCAGCTTCCGGATTTCGTTCTTGTCGCCCAGAACTCGACATCATAAATTATGCGTGTTTGTAAATATTGATTATATTCACATACAATCGAGCGAAGATTAAGAAGAGCGAAGATTAAGAAGAGCAGCTAGCCCTTCCTCTAGCGCCAAACTGTTGTTGTATGAAATTAACAACGTAAAATTATTAACAGCTGAGTGTGTTTAAACAAAGATTAATGTAAAATTGGATTTTATTTGATATATTCACAAGAGTACAGGAGTCGGTTTTTTTATTCTTAACCGAGATCATCTCAAGCCCATGTACAATGTGTTGGAAAAAGAAGGGAAAAGATCCTCGTACTATCATAAATTCTGCTATTTATAGTACGGTAGTTTTTGTCTTTTTGTTTGAAATGGATAAGAACGTATTTAATGTTGAGTTGCTTCACTTTAAGCGGTGGGAAACATCAATGATTGCTCTTTTATTTTGATGGTCCAATCAGGTGCTTTCAGCTTGTTTTACGTTTGGATATTTGAACTTTGTGGTAATCGGTTTGAATAGAGAAGCTTTGATATGACTGGCCATGATGTTTGATGAAGTCGGTCACTTGTCTTCGATACATAGTCGGTTCTTTTCCCTTGGTTATCCCGGAAGTCGGTATATTTCGACAAATACTGACTTTTCTTAAGATCTTTGTCTTTTTCTGATGGATTTACTCCAATGGCACAATTAATCACCAATAACCAAGTCGGTTTATCAACAAGTGCGAAAACATGTCGCATAACATAAAATATGCGACGTTGGATTTGGATATTCGATTCTTGAATATATGAAAACTTCTTGCATATGGTAAATAATACGGTGGATTTGGATATGCGAGTCGTAAACTATGCAAAAACATGTCGCAAAACATAAAATATGCGACATTGGATTTGAATACGCGATAACATAATATGCGTACGTGTTTCGCATAATTGTTAACTATGCGTCCGATTTGAATATGTGAAACACAAATTATGCGAACACTTGTCGCATAATCGTACAATACGCGGCTATCAATTTGAATATATGCGATAATTATATAGGCGAAATAAATTCGCATAACAATAATTATGCAGTGGATTTGGATATGCGTTAGCATATATACAATAAAGTCTCGCATAATCTATATATATGATTGTTGGCAAGCTTCATTTAATTTTATTCAGCCTTCAATTAATATTAATATGAGTTCATTTAATGAAAATATGTTGCATTTAATAAAAAAATTGATGACCATCCAAAACCCGTTACAACATATTTTTTTCCTTTTAATTTATTCTATACAATCATCCACCTATTTTTTACTTTATTTTGGATTTGTAACGGTTGCATGCAATTACCACTTTTTATTTCTCTATATTTGGATAATACAACTGTTGCATAGTAACAAGATAATGCGTAAACCCTTAAATTTGAATGGATAAAAATATTTTTTTAATTTATATGTTGGCTATTCACATGCAAAAGAAGTATTAAGTATTGATATGCGATAGATACAACGCAACATATATATAAGAAAAGTCATCTTTTGTAATGGAGATCTTTAAACCAGACCATTCAAATTCAAATTTTTCATGCAAGATTATACACTACATTAGTTGAATTTAATGAAAAATAATTATCCATTTTATTTTATATAATAAATATAGTGATGAATTTGAATACTTTTATGATGTTCATTTTTACTAACGACAAAATTTTTAAAATGTGATACTATTATTTAACTTTTAATTTTACAATTATACACATACACGTAACTTATAAGTTATAATCATTTAAATTTTTGTGCATGTGCACGGGATCAAATACTAGTTGTTAGTTATGTAGTTTATTTAGATATGCGATTTTTATCTCATATATATAGTTTCATGAATATTGGGGTGAAAAAAGAAGTATTTTGACGAGACAGTGTGTAAAAGAAAATGCCGTATATAGTGGTGTGTAAAAAAAATTCACCCATGTTATGAAATTATAAAATAATGTATGTGAATGACTATTTTGCCCTCGATGTATTTGTATTATTATGAGTTGTTCCATCAGAAGTTTCCTATAAATAGGAGCTTCAGTTATAATGAAAATTGTACCAAGAGAAACATTTTCTCTATTCTCTCTCTTTTCCCTCTAGTTTTATAACACGTTATCAGCACGAGTCTCTGCCCTCTAGAGCTTGATTTGTAATATGACGAGAGTATGCTCTACAGTTGCGTCTTATAGACGATCTTCTGTATCAGAAATTAGATTATTATAAATCATTATTCCTTGAATTCCTTTTCAAGATTTCTTTAAGTTTTTCCTTCTTCCCATTCATAATTTTATCTTCGGATTGAAATTTACACTAACCTTTCTGTGACTTTCTCGATCATTTCAATCCTGACGAGTATTGCCACATTATACAGTCATGGTTTTGGTGGGCAAGTAACTGGTTTATGATAGGCCAATAACTATGATTTACCGGTGGCCAATTGTCGGCCTAGTGGCTTTCATTGTGAGCCTATCTCTGCCAGAGATTTACTCAGCTTACCCAACTTCAAATGGGCTGTATATGGAGCTCAAATCTTGGTTGTAATTATGGCTCAATGACTGCCGAATATAAGCCCATCACTCACGGCCGTCGGGCCATTGAGAAGTCGCCCCTGGCCACTGATCTCATTCACAGTGTCTATGTGTGGATAAGGTTGAAAAGAAAGAGAAAATGGAAGTGAAAGTGCTTTTGGATATATGTGTCGTGGGTAAAAAATTAGTTGAAGGCGGAAGAACTGTACCAAGATATGGATTCGTGTCTATGGAAAAGGGGGTCATCCAGAGTTCTCTTCCACGCTAATTCTCCAAAACATTACAAGTACATCTTCTCTCTCTCACACACATTTGATCATTAATAATTAATAATTATCATGCTATCCGATTATTGGTGCCTGAAATTATTGTTGAGTGCCAGCTTGCATGTTGAAAAATTGGGGCTAGCTAGTTTTGGTGCATGTCGTTTTGTGCCCCATCAATATATTTTCATAAAACTCAAGGTGGTGTAGGGTAAGGTGATCAAGTTGAAGTATATTTATACACACTCACTCTGTTAGTATAGATTTAGTATTTTCTAATCATAAAGTTCATCAACATTATCAACTTAGGTATATAATTCATTTTCCTACGCATGTTGCCATGAGTATTGATATTAATCTGGGAATCCTCCTCAAACTGTTGGCAGGAGATAATATATGGTAGGTAGGTCATATATTTTTATTGCATTAGAAGGAAAACAAACTTCGTGGAGAATAAAGTTAATTAATTATGTGTGTTGTATGCGAAAATGAAATAAATGGATAAGAAAGAGATATGTTCATTTTAAGACCAATATTGATATGGTTTATTATTATACATCAAATATATTATCATTATGAAATGCTTGAATTTTGTTATTGTGAAAATTATTTATATGAACATGTGGATATTTATGGATTGACCCATGTGATATGAAAATAAATATGTATGGCTACATAGACAGGCCAGCGCGGCGCTGCCGCCGGCAGGTGATATTTAATGGTAGCCGACGGGTCAACTGTTGAAATATGAAAAATCATGTGAAATAGCCGAGCAGTGTATCCACCGAAATAAGATTTGAACAACTAAGTGAACCGGTTAGTGTACTGAATAATGAGGACCGGTGATGGTCAGATGATAAGTGTATGGCCAAATGATAAGCGTATTTATTAATGATAGTTGGTGATATGGAATGGCCAGGTGGCAAGGCCACGTGCAACAAAATATGAAGGGTTATATATATACATGTGCCGGCCAGTGCGGCTCTGCCGCCGGCGACGGACAGTACTAATAAGTGATAGCCGATGAGTGATATTAATGACACTTTGTATCTGGCCATGTGAAAGTTAATTAAAAATTCCTGTCGTGAACGGACATTATATGGACTAAACTGATCCTGAAGGAACAGTTGATAAATCCTCCAAATTTATTGATGGAGAAACGAATATTGATGAAGTAGTACCAGAAGTTACTACTTAATGATTAAATGATATTTGGTATATTGGTACTGAAAGCTACCACATTATGATTAAACAAAGTGATGAAATGGTACCAGAAGCTACCATTGGATGATTGAACAAAATGAGAAAATGGTACTAAAAGTTACCAGTTATGGGTGATCACACGAAATGATTTCTCAATATATTATACGAGTCTAAGGGACGGTCAAATGACGAAATCACATTGAGACTCGAGATCATATAGATATTACAATGAAGTGCTCCAGAAGAAGCACATATGATAATGATTGTAGTCATGAAGTACTACAAACTTGTCTTGAAGAAAAGTGAATTGATATCTATCTATTTCTCTTATCTATAAAAAGAAAGGTACTACCTATCTATTTGACACGTGTCCCTTAAATTTGGTGAGGCCACGTCTCCTTTTCTAAAAACGACGCCGTATCCAGGCCGAAACGAGGCTGTTCAGATTAAGGGAATAATGTTGGCGATTTTTTTTACTCTGTTTTTCCTCTAAATTTTCGGCCGGTTCTCCTTGAGAGAAAAATCTCAAAATTTCTCTCTTTTTTTTTTCTTCTCTTCTTAATCTTTTGGCACCGATCTTATTGGGTTTGTTGATGTTTAGATATGTTTCAATGTGTTAATTTATTAGCGTTTTCAAGTTCTCTAAATCTTTTCCGTTCCTTTAGTCTCTCTTTTCGCGTGCCTGCGATTTGTATGAAAAAAATTCATTTGTTTTTGTTTTTATTTTTGTATTTCCTTCAATTTAGGTTCCGATTTAAGTCGTGGCTTATTAAATTGTGTGGTTAATTTTATATGCTATTGATAATATGGTGTTCGTCTTCAAAGGTAAAAACCTCTTATGTCTTTCATTTATTTTTTGGGTTGGACATTCAGTTATAATTGTATTATTATTATATATATTTTTTTTGTGGGGATTTGGTTATTTTTGAGGCATTTGATTGGATTTCTGATATGTTTGGGGCTAACGGTGATGAGCTTGACGGAAAAGACATTTTTTTCAGGTAATTTGTTCATTATTTTCTTGTGGTTTAGTGATGATGGAGTTGTACCCTACCAAACGCCGCTCTCCTCAAATTCTTCCGTGATGTCCCGTCTCAAGATGACAATGGCCAGGTCCTCCCCATCAACAGCCTCTGGAATACCGCTATGGCCCACCTGAACGACCCCGAGTTCACTGACCTCAGGAATCTCCAACTGCAAGTCGGCCCTCATTTGCAGGGGCCTCCGAAACCACCGCTGGCTAGCCCGTGACCAAAACACCTATATCACTTACTATGCTGCTCACATAATCGGCTCCTAGACAATGAACTTCGAGACGTTTTCCCAGGCTGGTGTCCAGGCTGGCGTTGTTCCCCCTCTAATCAAGCTTTTTCGCGGTCGACTCACATGGGTCGAGCAGCGCATGTCTGTGTGGGTCCTCGGCCACCTGGCCACCTATGCCATCACCTTCCCGGCCGTAGCTGCCCACACAGAGGTCGACATGGAGACGTGGAAGTCACTTTTATGTGACCCGTGCTCGGATAGTGGTGGTTTAATTTGCTTGGGTGGTCTTCGTGAGCGATATGCTCAATTTATTCACTTTTAAAATTCTACGCCATTTTTTCCTACATTTATGTTTATTTCTAGCGTTTTTCCTTTTGAAATTATAGTAAAATGTTTTCACTGGGATGTTCTCGCCACAAGCAATAATTTTTTTTTTCTTGACGCATGGTGGATGTTGTCACAGTAAAAAATAGTCGTTATAATTTTGTGTTGGTCATTACGTATAAGTTGCGAGTTTTGAATGAAAATTCATGATGTGTTCGAAATTCTAACTGGTTATATTATGATTAGACAGGGGCTAGAAAATTGTAATAGGAAAACGATAAATTATTAGAGCAAATGTTCATTCCTTTAAGTGGTTATATGTCTTCATTGAGCAAGTGCCTGGAATTTGGTTTTAATTTTTAAATGCATAATTTAATTATAGATATTGATGTTGCAGCAACAAAAGTGTATGACAGGAGATCAATGAACTACTTGATCCAGCATTGCGTATTCTTGAATTTTTTGTGTGTATGATCGTTCTCAGAAGTATAATATCCTCAAACCTGAACAGGTCAATTCTTTCCTTATTCATTAAATAATTTACTCATACTTATTTCTGCTTGGGATTTGTGTGATCTTTGAATTAGCATTATTTTTCAATTTATTGTCTTGATCTGTACAGAATTATAGACGGGTTTATCTTAGGCTCAAGAAATGGTAATACACTTCAAACTACATTATTTGTGTAGTATTTGTGTAGTAGGCAGTTGAATAAGATTATCTTGTTTATTGATTTCCCCTCATTTTTAGGAATGATTTATTTAGGTATTTTGTTTGCATGTTTAATTCAACTTTACGGATTTAGTTTTGTTAATCTTTCATTGGTATATATATTGAATCATTGGTTATTGTTATTGTTATTTCTTTCATTGGTATATATATTGAATCATTGGTTATTGTTTCCATCTTTATGATGATTACTACATATAATAGTTATTGGATATTTATTTATCAATTCGTGGGGATGTGTTTATGTTACCTGTGGGAGAGTATAACCAACTATTCTCACTATTCACCTGAAGGTAATCTGTGCATGAATCTGAATAGGCTAAGAAGGATGAGTGCTCAACTTTTTAAGAAACTTCTATGAAATTCTTAACCATTATCTCTCTCTCTCAGATAGTTAATCATTGATTTAGAAAAGATCCATGTTATATAGTTGATACTTCCCCAGGTTTAAATAGTTATATAATTGTAACGGTGATTGTATGATAAAGTTAGACTTGGCTAGCAAATAACTTATGAAATGAGCAGCGTTGTCTTTTCTTAGTGATGGATTTGGTTTCCGGGTGAACCTTGTTATACATGTTGTTTTCTCTATTAGTGTGGATTCTTGTTTTCGAGACTGCCTAAAGGAAGTTCAAGAGGATAAATCAATAAGTTCTATCAACATGATAAAATTTCGGCGTAAAAGCTATAAAAAAATTTGCTCTTATTTTTGGACTTTGCTTGGTTTCGGTGAGATATCATTTTGGTAAATGAGATCTCTTAGAAATAGGAGATTACTGAAGAGCAGGTGATATGTATAAGTTGTTTAGGATGCTTGAAATTCATGAAAATAGCGTAAATATCTGCTTTTCTGTAGGCAAAAGGATATTATTTTTACCCAAACGTTTGTTTTTGGATTCAAAATTAAAGAGAGGATGCTATGTAAAAGCAACAGGACCACTACAATCTGCTGGAATGTGGTAAGTCATTTGTTTTCTTCATGTGGGTAATCAAAGTTGTATACTATATTTGATTTTCCTCTATGATAATGTCTTTTTAGTATCTCATGAATTTTGAGATTATGTAGATCAATGAAAATCATATATATTTACTTGGGTTTGACTTAGCATCTGTGGAAAAATAAACTCCACCACCAACCAATAATGTGCACTACAACTACCCAATATATTGTTATTATTATTGTTATCATCATTTGGATTTCTTTGAGTTGGGTCTGCAAGCATATTCTCTTCCTTGCATTTGTTTCGAAAATATACGCACTTCCTACTGGTGAGGCCACAAATCTAAATCTATAATGCATTTCTTTGATATTCTTTTTTTTTTTTTAATCAAATTTCTCTTTTATATTTATATATAACACTTATCTTATATCTATAATTCTTCTCTAATAAAAAAGAAGTGACTTCTTTCCTATCTGACACGTGTCCAATACATTTGGTGAGGCCACGTCTCTTGTGTTCAAAACGGGGCCGTATCGTATCAAGGAAAAAATGAAGCCCTTTCGGATTACGGAAAACAATGCCGTTTTGTATTCCTTTATTAGTCATTCGTCATCTAATTATTAGCATGGATTATCAGCAATTTTTTTTCCTCTTTCTGTTCTTCCCCTAAAATTTTTTGTTGATTCATTAAAATCGATTCTTCATAAAGAAACGTCTCAAAATTTCCGTTCTTTTATTCTTCTTAATCTTTTGGCACCGATCTTAGGTTGCTTTCAATATTCCGTCACATTTCATTAATTTTTTTTTTTGACATTTGTATTTGCATGGCGCCACTGCACATTGGGTTGGGCGATGCTTTAATCTGTTCCAATGCATGTCTTCATGAGTTTGTGAGATTTCTCTATCCTTTTATTTAAATTTATTTCAGATTATTTAACATTTTATGGTTGGCCTTTCATTTGTGGGGTTATATTTTCCCGTCAGTATCTGTTATATTTTTTTCCCTTCTTGGAAATTAAGGACATTAAGTCGGTCGACCTTCTGCTGGATACAAACAGTCAGGCAGATGCATACCGAATAAGGTGGATGGGACCCAGTGGGCGAGCCTACTCGAGCAGCTCCAGCACTGGAGGTTCAAAAGGTGAACAACACAGGTGTTAAAGAAAAATTTTTCTATTTAAAGTTATTGCATTTGGACATGGGATTACTTTTGCAGTGTTTAATAAAATGTTGTATGCTTCGATTGACGACAACCATTTTCGACCGTGGAGACACCGGATTACATTGCTCCGGTGGTCGTAGGAACAAGTTCGGATTTTGTAAAGGTTTGAATTGGATCATACTATCTTAATCAATAGATTTTTTTTTTTTTTCTAACTATTGTTAATTTCAGGTCAAAGTCTTCTTGCCTTGGTATTTATTTGCCTGTGGACTTAGGGTTTCATTGCCTTTTGATTTCTTTTTCCGTCTCTATTTTATTCATTTTTATTCATTTGGGTTGAATAATGGGCTCGGTTGAATAAGACATTTGAAGAAAATTGCGGTAAAACAAATTAGCTTTTGTGCTTCTTAAACTTACAACTTTTGAATAGCTCTGACGACCATACATTGACACTTGGACCTTTTAGATTTTGTTAGTTTAAAACCAAAAAATTTTAAACATCTACCCTCACGTAACATAGATGTTTAGAAATTATGTGGGAACTGTATTATCTATAGAGTGTTTGGTAGCACTTTTTATATATTGTAGTTGGTAATGGTTGTTTGAACATGTTTTGACATACTTTGGTCTGAATCCAAACAACAAAAATGTTGTGAATGTATAATGTATTTTCATAAGCAATCTATTTTACCAAAATGTATTATACTCATACTCGTAATAATAATACGTTAGAGGCGAGCAACTAAATTGGGCCGGCCGTGCTGTGCACGGCGAGAGCATCCTAGTTATTATTATTATTATTGAAGAACAAGTACAAAAAGTTCAGATGATGGAAATATGGATAGGAGGAAGTAAATCCTCAATAAATACAAAATACGCAAAGATAACATAATAGAACCCATGAGAGTGTAAAACTTCGTAACTCTGTCACCCATGAATGATATCTGGGTTCATAATGAGAGATCTAAAGGATCAAAAACTCTTTTTCGCTTAACTCCGTGTGTTTCCACAGAATCTTGAAATGTGATGCATTCTTGAAGTTTTTTGATAAGTTCAGCAGATTTAAATACTTCTCTCGTTGGAGGAGATATAAAGGATAGATATACTTCTATATCTAAAAATTCAAGCAAACCATGAAAGAAGTTATTAAAATTCAATATACCTATGGGCTTGTTATGAAGTTCCAATTCTACCCAAGAAGCAATGGTGAACATTGTCATTAGCGTTACATAACCGCCTGGAAGAATGATAAAAGCATCGCTATTGTTCACCATATCCATTACACAATCATAAATAGAATGAGTTAGCATCATTCTTGTGGAATCCTTGATGACCTTGGTTTAAGCTCTACGAAAAGGTATGATACTTTTCACTTCTATCTCAAAAAATTGTCCACCCATTAGAGACTATCAAAGAAAATATTGCTAGTCCCTCCATACAGCAAATTGATTTTTTTGTTTTTCCATCTCTTTTACTAACTGACTTACAATATCAATAGTTTGAGAAAAACTTACCAGTTTAGAACCACCAAGAACACACATGGTTTTGATCGATTGAAGAAAACTATTACCTTGCGAAGACTCTGAAACATCCATCTATTTATTGATAAACTGAATTTTTCAAAACTTTGTGAGGCATATGATTATGATGATCAACTTGCTATTTAAATAGAAAGCTTTACAAAACGATAAATATTTTTACTGTTTTCTTCTGACAATTACAACTGACAGATAAGGTGTTGGGTTTTAAATAAATCTTATTTGTCTGCAGCTATAAGTTTTTCTAAAAAATTACAGTGCAATATACTAAACTGTATTAGTATGATTTTTCATACTAACAAGATCAGTTTTACAAACTTAATCTTTTGAAATAATATTTTCGAGACTATAACGTTCTTCTTCACTCTTGAACTGAGTCCATAAAGACAAAAGCTCACGATGCACATACCCACTAGGATGTGTCTCAAGAATCTGTTGAATCGTTTGATCCAGAGACTCCTTACTCAATCCATCCTTTATAATTGTTATTTTATCTTCTCGATTTCTGGACACGTACCCCACAGATTTACATCGTGTGTCACAAGTCCATCGAGCGCATTTGAAGCATCCACCTAATCTTTTTGCTCTTCGTTTCTTTGCAAAAGTACTTTTACCCATACCTGGCATATATTTATATGAATTTGGAAACTCACAGGATAATCGAACTTGTGCTTCGATCAACCATCGAACATCACTTGGAATACCATTATTCATTAGCACCCTCAATCTTTCTAATCGAGATCGATAAATTCTTTTTATGATGATATTTTTTGGAAGAAAAGAATAATATTTACGGATAATTGAGAGTGCTAAATCCATTTGTATATTCGGACCTTTGTGAAGGAAAATTGAAGGAATTTACCTGATAATTTATAGAAAAACATGATATGTATGCGATACGACTCTGGACTTAAACAGTGTTCAAAAGTATGTGTGTCAGACGGCATGATACGATTCTGGATTTAAACAGTGTCACAATGAATTATTGTGATCACTTTAAAATGTTTACTGGTATAAATCATGATGATGGTTTGCATGATTAACAAATTATTTGTGATATGAGATGCTTCGTTCTCGATTGGTAAAAAGTTATTACTAGCTAAATATTTATGTAATCGATGTTTGATCAATCTGAGTATTAAAGGGGTACGATATATATGGGCCCACTACCCCTCCATGTGTGCTTAACCACATGTGCGTGATTCGTAACCTGAAGTTACGAGATGATTTGATCAAATAATGGATATATGACACGTAACCTAAAGTTATGAGATGATTTGATCAAGTAATGGATATATGACACGTAACCTGAAGTTACGAGATGATTTGATCAAAGAATGTGTATATGACACGTAACCTAAAGTTACGAGATGATTTGATCACAGAATGTGTATATGACACGTAACCTGAAGTTACGAGATGGTTTGATCAAAGAATGACACAAGATGATTATGAAAGAATGAAAATAAGTGTCATATGAAAGTGATGAACCTAGTAATATACTCAGCTGATATGATGAACTCTTTAAAGAAAAATGTGCACATTACAAATGATATGAGTTCAAAGTCCTTCAAATATATGTTGAAATCGAGAACAAAATGGAGACTATATGAACTCCCCTCAAGAAATTCAATACTGAAAATACAGATCATGGATCTATTATGATGAGGGGGAGAATCAATGATTGAAATTTGGAAATGATATATGCATCACACTAAAAGTGTGCAAAACATAAACTGAATGATACTGATGGTGGTGAAATATGAAAGAGGGCATATATATACTATTGATGAAATCAATTGATAATGAGATATCTCAATAAATTACGGGGAATAATGGAAATGAATAAGTGTCGACACAAATAAATGAATAGCACTATATAAATGATATTGACGATGATGAAATCAGCTGAAATGTGAATATTGGGAACTATTGGCAGTAAGACCATTGAAATCAATTGATGATGAGTTTAAGAATAAAAGTTGCACAAAGCATGATATGGCATATTATCATGAATACCATCAGTATCTGAAAATTTGAACGAATTTATATGATACTCATGCATATTATGGAAAGATTATTATAATGAATATGTGGAATACGCGTTGTACTCTTTTCCCCTTGGCTGAAGTTTTGTCTCATTGAGTTTTTCTAGCAAGGTTTTTAATGAGGCAACATGGATGACGTATTCATATGAATAGTGTACTCTGTTTCCTTCATTAGGATTTTGTCCCACTGGATTTTTCCTAATAAAGTTTTAACGAGGCATATTCATTGTATAATGAGGACTAAAAGATAAATGATGTGATTCCTCATGATGATGAGAAGAGACTGGAGTAGCTGTACTCTTTTTTCTTCGATCAAGTTTTTTTCTACTGGGTTTTCTTGACAATGTTTTAATGAGGTTGGATACTCCACTAAAGATGATCTATTTGAGGGGGAGCAATGTTGTGCTTTCACAATGCTCAGGTTTTGTCTCACCGGGTTTTCCTGACATGTTGAAGCAACGGTATCTGATGGCCACAAGATACACTTCAAGATGTGCAGAATGGGCTTTGTATAAATTAGTTAAAATATGTTTAGAAAATAGTCATTCAAAGAGGAGTGTTATGAAATTATAAAATAATGTATGTGAATGACTATTTTGTCATCCGAAGTTTCCTATAAATAGGAGATTCAGTTATAATAAGAGAATGTGGATGAACCACATTCTACTCTACATTATAGACATTAATTATGTCAACATCATTACAGCATTTATGATCACATTGTATATTAAAGATAAAAAAATAATGAATTTATTAAATGTGTTGACGTGGAATGCAATTTACATCATTGAAGATGCTCTGAGTCGCCCATATCCCATACGTATCCGTTGATAAATCAGTGCAGACGTATATACAGACAGCAATCTTTCTTCACTACTTATTACCCATTCCGAATTCCAATCTCTTTGCTGAGAATTTTCTCCATCCTTTTCATTTTTCATCTTTATTATTAAGCCTCTATTTCAACAAAGCTCGCCTTGTCAACTGCCACTTTTGAAGGTACAATTTCTCCTCTTTCGTTATCTTACGTTTTTCATCCGAACTTCACTGGTGTTTGACCTTCTACAGATCTGTTTGGGTTCATTTCAATTTCTTAGTGGGTTACCAGATCGACCCCGTTTTTCTTTCCTTGTTTCTTTTCTCTTTTTACGTGTTCCTCGTAAGCTGAATTCTCGCTACCAAATGCTTCTTTGTTTCGATCTTTCTGATCTAAATTTTTTAATATTCTCGGTGAACTATAGCTGCTTTTAAGCGGTTTGTTATATGCTATGAACACGTTTTGGATTTTAATTATATGACAGACTTGCTCGCCAGTTTCTATAATTTTTTCTAATAACGAATCGGTATTTGTGCTTTTCTTGTTATTGCAACTGCAAGTGACTAAATGGATCTTGGTTTCATATAAAATCAGGTTTAGATTTTCCTATTTCGTCCCATATTGCCTTCCTCTCGGTGCTGCTATTTTAAAATTTTTGAAAGAATGTAACTTTTAGCTTGAACCCGCAGCATGGTTAATTTTTTAGTTCATTAAAAGCCAAAGCTTTTATGTGTTTTTCTAGCTACCTAATCACTTTAGAGCTTGAAGAAACTTTTTTTTTTTAATTGTCCTTAATGAATACTCCTCAAGATCTTGAAGTGTTCATATGATTGGCAATTTTTCTCTCTTATGCGGAGTAGTTGGTTGTCTTGGCAGGTTAGGTTGGTGAGTCGGTAGGTGAGCTCAATCATTGCATCTTGGAAAGGACTGCATATGCTGGTCTTTTTCATTTTTAATTAATCTTTTTAGCGAAAGGAATATGTCCATATGGGATTGAACAAACTCTACCAAGTTTAATACTGGATCTAATTTGATGAAACATCAATTTGTAGCGAGATGCTACTTTACTTTATATTAGTAGCTTCTCTATTTATGTGACTTGAATTATTTTTTGTACTTAGAAGATGAATTTAAGTTGTCTTATTTTTACAAGTACATCCCTGTCCCATTTTCTATAATATTGTTGATCTAAATCAACACTTTATTATGATTGTTATTGAATAATTAGTAGTTAATCAATAGGGTTCTGCTGCTGATTTGAGATATTGTGGCCTACACCATAGATTTTTAGCCCTTGAATATATTGGTCGTACTGTAATCGCTGCATTTAGTCTAGGTCGTGGAAAGTTTAAAGTTTTAGTTATTTGCAGTTACTCCTATTCTTACTGCAGATTATTGTAATAAAAGAAAAAACATGGAAGTCAGGGGAGGTTAAAAGCTGTAATTTTATGGCCTTGTCAGGTATTATCTTGTTTCCTTTATCTGTCTGATTCTTGATTGATTTTTTGTTATCTTTTGTATTAAGTGTCTTTGTTATATGGGCTTCCTAGAAATTGTAGGTACATGGGCAATGGTTGAGGTGAAAAACACTTCCGCAAAAGCAGTATTTATTATAAGCCTAGCTGGACCGAAGAAGCTGACTTATAGCAGTATCAATAGAAGTGGTATGGAATTTGAATCTGATTGGACAAAGCATAGAAAACTATCGGCCTTCACTGTACAAGAAATCCATTTCGCGACATCTTTTATGCCTTGGTCTTGTAGAATTCCCATGGGCGAAGGCTTTCACGACTTCCTTTAATCATCTTCCGGAGTATTCTTGTATGCTTGTGTCCGACGCATTTGACTTGCTAACGGCACAAAATTCCTACCATCTGTGACTTCAAAATAATATGCCAAGACCTTTTTCTATAAAGAGAATCAAGGATTTATCAGAAATGTGTTTCACCGAAACCAGTCACCAAAATACCTCAAATGGTTTTACTTTAGTTTCTAAAGCTGCTGAAAATAAAAGTGGTTCAATCTCCATTTTTGAGGTACCCAGTGATTGTTATAACCCAATCTTGCCCGGATTGCCCGATGATGTGTCGAAGCTCTGCCTTGCTCTCGTCCCGCGATCTGATTTCCCTACCATGGGTGCTGTGTCTAAGAAATGGAGATCCTTCATCCAAAGCAAAGAGTTTACCACTGTACGAAAACTGGCTGGCATGCTTGAGGAATGGCTTTATGTACTGACTCTGGATGCTGAAGGGAAAGAGAGCCACTGGGAGGTTCTAGATTGTTTTGGAAACAAACACCGGCGACTTCCAGCAATGCCTGGGCCTGTTAAGGCGGGATTTAGCGTTGTTGCTCTCAATGGAAAGCTTCTCGTCATTGCTGGATATTCTGTTGTAGACGGGACTCGTTCTGTCTCGGCAGATGTTTACCAGTATGATCCATGTCTCAACAGGTTAACTCTCTTTCCCTCAGATATTCAGTTTTATTGCTTTTTTGAATTTGGGTTTTGGTTCTGGAATAACTCACGCTCGTGTTCCGTTAAATAGTTGAGACATCCGATAGCTGCAGTTGAGAACATATCCTCAAAATTGGATGGTCAAATAATTTCTCATCTCTTTTTAGTTGCATTTGCTCCATGTAGCCGTCCATCAATCAAACTTTATAACACTACACGACGAATAAAACATTTTGTATTGTTTTTTCTCCTTTTCTATTCAACTTTCTTTTTTGTTTTTTTTTTCAAATGATAGAAACTTTATAAAACTATAAACCACATAATTACAGCTAGAATAGCCAAGCAGCAGCCAGGCCGCTGAATCTAGGAGACCTATTCGGAGGTAGCCTTAAAGCAACTACACTAACGCACACACAACACAACAAACAAACAGAATAACACGCTCCCAACAGGAGAAAACTCACTCCCAAACATAA
>BKCP01012736.1:1217298-1257210 GCA_008636005.1 Striga asiatica
GAGCATGAATGTGGCGCGCTATGACTTTGCGTGCGCTGAGGTGGACGGGCGTGTGTATGCAGTTGGGGGTTGTGGGGCCCAAGGAGAGTCCCTATCGTGTGCAGAGGTGTACAACCCAGACGCGAATGCGTGGGCGCCTATCGAGGGCCTCCGCAGGCCGCGCTGGGGCTGCTTCGCGTGCGGATTCGAGGGGCACGTGTACGTGATGGGCGGGCGCTCGAGCTTCACGATTGGGAACTCACGGTCAGTGGAGGTGTACAGCCCCGGGAAGCATGCGTGGGTGCAGATGAAGAAGGGGTGCGTAATGGTCACGGCTCATGCAGTGGTTGGGGACAAGCTGTGCTGCATGGAGTGGAAGAACGAGCGGCGGCTTGCGGTGTTCACGCCCGCGGATAATTCCTGGAAGCTCGTGCCCGTGCCTTTGACGGGGAGCTCGAGCGTCGGTTTCCGGTTTGGGATATTGGGTGGGAAGCTTCTGCTGTTTTCAGTGCAGGAAGATTTGGGGTATCGTACGCTGATGTATGACCCGGATGCGGGGCCTGGGTTTGAATGGGGGACGTCGGAGATCAAGCCTTCGGGGGGATGTCTCTTCTGTGTCACAATCAGGAGTTGAATTTGAGTGCTCTGTTTTTATTTATTTTCGATTCTTTTGTGTTCGAGTGTATTCTGTTTTTAATTTTTATTCAATCCAGTCTCTACCTCACTGAATAATGTGGAACATTGGCCTGGCTTCCTGAGTTGGAGCAGATTAAGTACTGGAAATGACCCAATTGTACCTACCAATTTGATTTAAGTGTGTAATGTACAATGTACCTTTATTTACCACATGAAGGAGGATGTATTTTGTCCGGTGTGTGATATATTTTTGGTATATTTGTCGTCATTAGTTCATGTAATGTGTTCCGTAGATGAAACTAATGTTCTATCTATGTGTATTGAAACAACATTAATATGAGCGCCTGCCGTGGGGTGCATATCATTTTCTTTTATAATTATATTAATAATTGAAAACTTAAAAGAGTACATAGGCTACAAGGGGTACAAATAGAGTTGTAAACGAATCGAATCAAAGCGAATATTAAGATATTCGATTCGGATTCGTTAAAATATTCGAGGATTCGAATTAGTATTCGATTTGTTAATGAACTTATTTTTTTTTATTTGTATTCGATTAATTTAGAATATTCGAACATATTCGATTCGATTCGAAATTCGTTTTCAGAAAAATATTATATTTAATATTATAATTACAAAAATAATTTTTATGTTTTTCCATGTTTTTAGGAAAATTGTTAATTTAGGATGTTTTTACTTTTTTTATGTCATAAAATATTAGGAATTGTATATACATATATATTATAAACAAAATGTATACTATATATAAATTATATATAATTATTGCTAACGAATCGAATATTGGAATTTTTTTTATTCGATTCGATATTTGTGATTCGAATTCGAATTCGAATACTAATAATGTTTTGTAGTCGAAAGTTAAATGAATCCGAATTCAAATATTTAGATATTCGGAATTATTGCTAACGAATCGAATATTGGAATTTCGAATCGAATATCTAAAAATTCGAATTTGAATTCATTTAACTTTCGAATACAAAACATTATTCGTATTCGAATTCGAATTCGAATCACGAATATCGAATCGAATAAAAAAAATTCGATTTGTTTATAAGCCTAGGTACAAACTCTCTAAATGCGACACAAGCACCTGCAAAACGAAAGATCTACCAAGTGGATACAAATAGGGATGCGAACAAATCAAATTTTTTCATTTGATTCGTTATTCGAATTTGGTATTCGTAATTTGTATTCGAAAATTTTGAATTTGAATTCGAATAAGAATAGTGTTTAGTATTCGATATTTATTCTAATTCAAATCAGCACATATATGACTCGAAATTATCGAAGAGTCGATTTGTAAATAATAATTATATATAATTTCGTATATCATATATAATATAAAATCTTATTTATATAATAGTTATAAATATAATTAATATAAGTGTAAATAACAAAAAATATATTTGTATTTAAAAAACATATTTAACTTATGACAATCGAAAATCGGTCAACGGTTAAATTAAGATTTATGATCGATAAACGTAAGGAAAAAGAAACGATATGCAAGGAAGTAAGCTTTATTGCTTATTTGGAGAGGTCGGCTTCTGAGTACTAGACCGGCCTCACACTCACGCTTGGTCAATTACAGTGTTTTATTACAGAGTAGAGAGAGTAAATGTAGAGAGAGAAAGAGACAGAGAGAGTTGGTAGATTTTTCAACAACCCTTAATAAATGAGGGTGTTGCCTATTTATACCATAGTTCTGAAAACCGGACCGGACCGGCCGGTTCGACCGGTTCAACCGGGAACCGACCAACACAGCGGTTCGGTTTGAGGTATAAAACCGCTTAGCTCAAAAACCGTTTACAAACCGTTCAAACCGGTTGAAAACCGGACAAACCGGAAAACCGGGAACGGTTCACTGGCCCAACGATTCAAATTTGTACTTTAAAGTTGGACTGCAATGTAGATATTTGGAGTGCAATGAACAAGCCCAATGTGATGCAGCCCATGAACTTTATATTTTTAACTAAATGCTGGCTCACCACTTGGTTTTCCGCGAGTGAGGACTGGCCACAGGAAGCTTATTATGTGCTTCTTTTTATAGCAAATGTCTCCTTCATTTTAGCTTTCCCAAGCGATGTGGGACAACATGATTCCAAACAGTTTATGGGCTTAGCGTCTTTCACACAATTGAAAGAAAATGCACTTAACATCTTGCTTTTATTTCTTATTTTTTACATTTCTGTTAGTCAACTAAAAATAAACATATTTAGATAATATATATATATAGAGAGAAATTATTATTAGTTAATTTAAGTGTTTGAATGTTTTAAAATAGCTTAATATTTAATTAATAAAGTTTTTGTACATAAATTTTATTATATAAAATATTATATATGTCTAAAAATATTAAAAAATTAAATACCGGTCCAACCGGTTCAACCACTGGTCCGACCAATGAACCGTTGAACCAGTAGTTTGACCGGTTCGATGACCGGTCCGGTTTTCAGAACATTGATTTATACTATGACATGTCGGTCACTGTTTATTTACTCTTCATCCTGTCACTTCTCACAATAACTAGAAGTGATAGGCACCAGGTATCGTTCTGACGGGCATTAAATGTGATTTGAGGTTAAACTAATGATTCACTGCCAGGCATTAAATGCATACGTGAGATGCAAATGCTGGCAGGCCGTCCTACAGTCCTATGCTTAGTAAAGCCACAGGCTAGGGTGGTGCGTCCCATCGGCAATCATCACTTGGCAAGTGGCAGTATTTTATTGCTTCCAGAATCAGAGTGTGCGTCGAGGTCTGACCTTATAGGATCTTCAAATTGGACTATTTTCGCAACTTGAGTTGTTTTCATTTTCTGATCTTTGGGGTTTTCTTTCTAAGCTTATACACCTGTGAAGGTCGACCTCGTCCTCCCGGTGCAACAATGCCAACCTGAGAATATGTTCTACGCGCCTTTCCCAATAACTTCATTTCTTGTCGGGACCGGACTTTCTATCATCCCGATGCCAACCTCGCTTCGAGCTGTTGAAAGTCTTTCTGACGTTCTTTGTCCCTGGGTTATCGCCTACAGTTTAACTCGGATGTGAACATACAGACCCCCGAACTCAGATAAAGTCGGAGGTCCTCAACATTTCTTCTGAGGTCGTCTTTTGATAATAGGGTCCGAGTTGGTTGGCGAGTTCGTCCTTCAATGCACGCATGATACAGACCCGCGTTGACAAACTAGCGCATTGATGACGCAAGTCGAGAGAGACGGGTATTAAATGTGGCGTGCGTCGGATGCCTGGATTTCCTGCCTCAAAAGGCGTGCCACCTTTATTGTCATCCACGTGGCAACTCCCTCACCGTCAGTTCAAAAGATGAAACCTCTAGATGTGAACAGTTTTATCTTTTCGAATTTCAATTCTTAAATACGGGACACGTGGCATCTCCTGGCTGGTTGAATCCTTTTATAAATAGGAGATCCTCGGGATCGATCGGACTTTTGTACCTTTGGAATTTTTCGAGCGCATGAGTTTTCAGAGCAAAAAACCCTTCTTCCACCATTATGAGCACACAGAGGTCTTCGGCATCTTTTTTTCCAATAATTTCACCTTCAAATTTTATATTTTCATTCACTTTTCTTTCAGTCACGTCGTCCTCTTCAAAATCTGCGGCCGGCTTCGCTTCTTCCGACGATAATCCTGATTTTTCCGACGACGCAGCGGCCGGAACCAGCAAACTGGTGGTTTACTCTCCCACCGCGGCGGCGACGACGCTCCTTTGTGTGACGCTGATTTCAGTGGTAAGGCCAGTCCCATCGGCGACGGAGACAGCCTCCGGTGGAGACGAGAAGGGGGAAGTACCAAGGTCCCCTTTACGGGAGGCTAACAGCCTCGATTTGAACCAGTCGATGTGGAGGACGAGGTCGATGTGATCTTTCTCAACGATTCTGAAGTCGACCTGGACCTTGCCAACGAGACCTTGCTGTTAGGATATGCTGTAAAAGCTTGGCTTTTCAGATATTAACAACACCATTTTGATCTGGCAATCATGTTTTAGTCAAAATATTTATGTTTGCAGTTTATTTATTTATGCAATCATAACTCCTTTATTTTGCATTGTAGATAGTATGGTTAGTTGTGTCGAACAAAAATATTGTACGATCGTGTCCTTGTAAAATATAAACTAATTGTTCACAGTCTAGACAGACAGTGAGACCCCTGTTGGAAAAAGACTGTATTGTAAGTCTTGATTCGATTGGTCTTTGACTGATAGATTACACTAATAAACGGTCCGCGAAAGGATAAGATTATAAGATTTACTGATCGCAGTTATAGTCTAGACCTTCAGTAATTGATGCGTACTCTTAAGACGTAAGATAATATAAAACGGGCATATATATTCATTGCTCGTCTATTCGATTTACCAAAGGTGATTTCTATTTGCTAGGATGACATACTCGGTATTTTGGTAAACGATAATGTTTATATGATGTGGTCTTATATATTATTTACGATCACTATGTCTCAGTGCGTTGGGTTGATGACGTCCCTAAAATGAACTCAGAAAGGAATATTATGTCAAACCCTGTAGGTGGATGAGTATCCGACATAATGTTTAATGATCTGAGTGGTACTAGTTTCGGAAATGAATAAGAAGTCGATTTAATTTTATTGTTAGTAATTTAATTAATCGACGGACGTTATATCTTAAACATACAGAGATAAATCGATCAATTAGATTAATATTTATTAATCAAGTGGAGGTTCGAATTTATTGAATAAATTGAAGCTAAATGGGGAAAGCAATAATATTACTCTAGTGAGATGTTTTATTATTTAATTCTATTTAAGAATTAAGAATAAATTATATTCCATAATTTAGATTCCCTAAGGAAAGGAATATTCCTTGTAAAATATTACCTAGACTTAGGAGACTATGGAGTCTTCTAGAAGGTAATTAGGGTTAGGAGGAATATGTATCCTAGATGAGAAATGATATGAAACATAATTAGGATTATTAAACTAAATGGGATAAGTCCATATTTAGCACCTCCTTAAGGTCCCTAATGTAGCCTATAAATACACCATATCACAACCTCTTCCCCTACGCGTGTGATCATTGATTTTAAGGTCCTCCCAAGAGAGGAAAATCGAGCATCATAATATATTAGGGTTTGGGAGTTTTGATTAATCGCACAACCAAGATTATTCGAAGTAGGTGTTTAGGTAATACTTAGAAGCTCTTGAGGTACAATAAATCGAGCTCTTTTATATATATTATTTCTGGCGACTAGAGCCACTGCCCTCAGTCGCCGGAGCCGCCCACCAGTGCCAACCGCACGAAGCCGCGAGCAAATGCCTGCAGCCCCATGCAGCCAGACGCTGCCGCATGATCCCAGTGTCACCGCCCTGCTCCCAGGGACGCAGTCCCGCGCGCAGATTCCGTCTGAGATCCTCGTACGCCGTCGACCTGCCGCGTCTGTCCCCCCGCTAGCCTGCGCGTGCCGCGAGAGCCTGAGTCCTTCGCCCGCACCTAGTCCTAGTAGGCGTAGAAGACCCGCATCCCACGCGCCCGACGCTATCGACCCAGCTGCCTACGTACGCTAGCACATTGCGCTCAGCGCGCATGCCACCCAGCGCCAGCAGCCAGCCGACGCGCACGCCCAGCGAGTCCCGCACGCCGACGTACCCCTATCCGTGCCACCTAGCGCCAGCACACGACGTACCCCTGTCCGTGATCAGCTCGTCCAGCAGACGCCCACGACCGAGCTGCAACGAATCCAACTGAGGCCGACCGTGTCCTGCCGTGACCCGACCGAGCCCAACTGATGTCCAACGAGTCGAGCCCGATGAGCCTAGTTCCCGGTGATCTATTCGTGACCTGACAACCCAATTCAACTGAAAAGGCCTAGTCCGGCTGCCCAACGGACTCTGCGATTCAGACGATCTCGTACAGATGAAATAAAAAACGTCTCAGAGTTTGCAAAAATTTTAAACCGTAATGTCCTAACCCTAACTTTAGATTCCACTGCGTTAGGGTTTATTTCGATAGATTCGAATGTGCAGATCATTGACGTTTCTAATAGAATCCAACACTTGCAAGGCGACACCCAGTGTCTAGAGCGAGTCTCGATGGGCAGGAACAACAGAGAGGCAAACTCGACGCTCGAGGGGGTTACTGTCGTCCCCCCGGGTTGTGGTCCCCATCCTCCCCTAGTTTGGCTGGTCCCAGTGACCTAAGAGATTTTGTCACTCCGTCGATTCTTACAGATGTCGACCTCGTCCAACTGAGGGGAAAGGCCAGCTTTGGGCCCAGAATTCGAGTCTTTGAACCCTACCCCGGGGAGCGGATTCATTGTCCGTCGCTGGGCTGCATAGGAGTTTACCGCCACAGTGTCTCCATGGTTCTTCAATTCCCCTTGCCCGGTGCACTAAATGACATCCTCTGTGAGGTCGGCATCGGCATCAGCCAATTGGTGGTGATTGTCTTCGCGAGGATAGTCGGCCTAATTGTCAGGTTCCGAAGTCAGGCTGGTCTGACCCTAAAGGTGATGAAGTGAGGGCTTTGTTTGCTTTCAAGAAGTCGGGGGATTCTAGCAACTATTACAGCTCGACATTCCCCAACGTCGACAAAACATTGTTTGTGAATCTGCCCGAAACTCTACACAGTTACATGCCCGAGTGGTTTTGGGTCGGCGGCGGGTGGCGAAATGAGGCAAACTGAAGAAAGGAATGTTTGGAGAATGGATTAGGGCACAAGAACCTCCCTCTTCATCAACTCACCACAACATCAGTGGCAACTCTGACTCACCCAAAACGATTGGCACCACTAGCCGAAAACCTTCTTCTGAAACCAGTAACCATCCTCTTTCACCACCACTTCATATAACCCCAATTATGCCAGATAAACCAGAATTTAACCAAAATATACCAAGCCAACCTCACATCAAGGATGTCAAACACCCCCTATCCACAGTATTCCAGAAAATCAAAACAACAAAATCCCACACATCACATCCAATGAACTTGTGCCGATCCAGATGGATACAAAAGAACCACTTATTCAAATACCTAACCCAGAAACATCCCAAACTCACGCAACTATGCCCAACCCTTCAGGCAGCCTTGTTATCAACCCTCTTATACCTATTCAAGCCTTAAACCCTGTCAAGAAATGATGGAAAAGGAAGGGAGAGACTAAGAGTCAAATAGCTCCTATCAACTCTATTCCCAGATAAACAAGGGGAAAAGGCAGCTATCTCTTCAAGAAGAAGTGCCAGCATCAGCGGAGCTTCATCAGTCCAAGAAGCAAAAAGCAGAATCTCAGGAGGTGGGGGAAGCCAGCCTAAAATGGCCCCCCATGAATCGATGAAGATTATCATGTGGAATTGTAGAGGGTTGGGTGGGCCCTCTACAATTTCCCAACTTAAGGAGATGTGGAAGCTCCACCACCCAATTTTGGTCTTTTGGTCAGAATCTAATCAAAGTTATCACTTTGTAAATACAGTTAGCAGATCTATGGGTATTGAAGGGAATTGGTCTTCAATAGAACCTCAAGGGAGAAGTGGAGGAATAGCCTTGTTATGGAATGATTCTATGGCTATCAAGCGGACCATTAAGCTCAGCTTTTGTATTCAAGTAGAATTTTGGGATCCAGAGAAGACTTGCTTTGTTTGGGGTATTTTTTTTTTATCTTAGTAGTGATCACAGGATTAGGAAGATGCAGTGGGAATGTTTGGAAGAGGAGAAGAGTAAATGGGGGCACAATTGGTTCTTGGGAGGAGATTGGAATGACATCCTCCACAGTGATGACAAAAGAGGTGGGAGATTAAGAGCTGATAGTTCTATGCAACCATTCAGAGAGTTTGTTGGGAACATGGGGATGCAGAGTTTGGCTGTCAGGGGTACTACTTTACTTGGGGTAATAACAAACTTGGGGAAGGATTTGTGGAAGAGAAGATTGACAGAATATTTGTCTCTCTTAACTGCTCAACCATCTATCTAAATGCTTTTGTGTCCAATATTTTCAGAAGTTCATCAGATCATAGCTTACTGCTGTTAAGCTTACATCTTGACAACACCACTCAAAGAAAAAGATTCTGCTTCAATAAGATTTCGCTAAGGAAGCAAGGACTCAATGAGGTCATTGAGAAGGCCTGGAATTCTGAAACAATCGGCACTCCTATGTTCTGCTTCTTATCCAAGATCAAAATGACAAGAGTGGCATTACTAAAATAGAGCAGTGGGTTCAGAGCGAAAAATTCTAAGAAGATTGCATCCTTGAATGATCAACTTGTAGCTCTGAGAAGCATAGGAGGTCTCAAAGACTGGCAATTATGGGACTCTCTAACAAAGCAGCTATGAAGTGCACAAAGAAGAAGAGAAATATTGGCAGCAAAAATCAAGAATCTCTTGGCTCAAAGGAGACAAGAATACACAGTTTTGTCATGCAAGTACGGTTCAGAGGAGAAAGAGGAATGCATTCACTAGGCTTGTTGATGACCGACTTGGCTTCATGAGGTTAGAGCCAAAGACTAATCACTTCATTTGATTAATAGTTTCTCAGAAATAGCTGAACTTAGCTCAAGTCGGAACCAGTTAAATAAGTTGACTACCGACTTCCAGTTGACTGAAAGTAGAATCGACAACTTATCAGAAGCCGACAACAACTTATCCGAAGCCGACAACCGACTTCACCAACATTATGGATATGATCTTCAAAATATTATCCATTTATCCGACATCCGAGGAGATCGAATTTTCAAGCAAGAGGAGCTGTACACACTCGATTGGACCATCAAAACAAAAAGCAATCATTGATGTTTCCTCATTCCACTACACACCGTTTAATTGAAGCTGCTCAACATTAAATGCGATCTTATCTACCTCGGACAAAAAGACAAAAGCGACCGTACTATAAATAGCAGAATTTATAGTTGTACAAGGATCTTTTGATCTTTTCTTTCTCGCGCATTGTACACAAACTTGAAATGATCTCGGTCAAGAACAAAAAAACCGATTTCATGTACTCTTGCGATATCATAAATAAAATTCGATTATTCTAGCTGTTTATAATTTTAAGTTGTTAATTACATACAACAACAGTTTGGCGCTAGAGGAAGGGCGGCCCTCATACAAAATTTGAGGTTAACTTTTTAATCTGCTATATACGTGTGTAGACAATACTTTCACGCACGTATTATCACTATGTCGAATTCTGGGCGACAAGAACGGAACCCAGACGCTGGAACCAGTCGTCACCCTGCTCATACAATTGACAATACAACTGCGCCATCCATGACGATAGATTACTCTGTTTTATTCCAAGATCCAGAGTTTATCATAAATCTATCTAATTTTATGGCACAAACAAGAGCAGGACCAACTATGACGATTCCTAGTCAAGCTCATGCTTCAAATCCTCAAATCAGGCAATTGACGCCACATGTTCACCAACAAAATAGTGTTCCTGCTGCATCTCATGCAACTTCTCAACCACGAACACCTGAGTCGCAACGAAATATTGCCACTCACAATCGTGGTATAATTCCTGTCGACGATCATCCTCCGGAGGGAGTTCAACCTGAAATTACTGCTGAAAGTCATTCTGGGCGTCGTCAACAGCAACCGGTGCCTCCGTCGCCGATAACTTCACAGCATGTTCGACAGTCTGACTTACATCATACAATTGAACGAAATCGGTTCCGACGTGAGAGCGATGAATTACGCCATACTATCACATGGAACCGCTTAAGGCGTGAGTCAGAAGCGTTGGAAATGTTAAGGAAGATAATTGCTGAGTTAGAAACTCGGCAAGACATTCCTGAGAAATTCCAACAAAGGGTTCCTATCTCGGAGAATGTCTATCTAGAAGCCGAGACTCCCTTAGCTCCTCATTTGACAATGGAACCACTTTCCTCCAAAGTTAAGGTTCCTCAGATTGATCTTTACGATGGTACCTCAGATCCAGATGCACATCTCTGACAATATACCTCGTGGATGGATCTTCATGGGGCAACCGACGCACTCAGATGTTGGATGTTTTCTTTAACCCTGGGATCTCGTGCTCAAAAATGGTATCACTCTTTACCCCGATGTTCAATTTCCAAGTGGCAACAATTGAGAACGGATTTTCGGTCTCATTTCATCGGGGCTCGGGTATCCTTAATCCCAAAGGAGTCCATTGCTAATATTGTACAAAAGGATAACGAGTGTGTTAAAGATTATATTACTCGGTTTAATGAACGAGTACAAAATATGGAGCAATGTCATCCCGAAACGTTGCTGGTCACGGCAATAGCTGGATTGAAGCCAAATTCCTTGTTTCGCTGGAGTATTTATCAGAACAAACCGACTTCATTTCGAGATTTTTTGGCTCGAGCTCAGCAACATATCATAGCTGAAGAATCGATGTCGGTTCCTATTTTTGACTTCTCTCCTAACAAGTCGGAAGTAGGACAAGAATCAAAAAAGAAGAAGAACAAGTTCTTCAAACCAAACCGATCTCGGTTCGGGAATTCTAAAAATCCCGAGGTGAAAGAAGCTAGAGCCAAATATCTTAATGAGGTCAAATCCAGCTATCAGACAGTTTTCTCAGCTGGAGCTGCAACCATATTTGAAGAATTGAAAGGAAAGGGAATTCTTCCCGACCCCCGACCTATGAGGACTCCGGAAGAAAAACTTGACAAAAGAAAATACTGTTCATATCACAAGTCGGATGGACATGATACAGATGAATGTCTGGGCTTGCTCTCTGCCTTATTGCGGCTTATTAGACATCCACAAGTCCAAAGATTTGCCAAGAATGCTGATTATAAACGAAAAGACAGACTGCCAGAACCCCCAGATGATGATGAAGACGATGATCGTCCTGTTAATCCGAAGCGCATTAAGCAAAGTGAAAAAGAGTATACATGTTGAACTTGGAGGAGAATGATTCTTCATCTTTGGCTAAAACTGCAACGACTCAACGAAGTGGTTATTCTAATCCTCCTGGTTTTCATAATATCCCCCGAGTTAATAACAGTAGCGGCAAGTCTTTTGAATCACGGCGAAAAATGAAGGCTTATGCTCGAAAAGCTTATAACTCGGGTAAAACTGTCGTAACAACCGACCTCCGAGATAGAATCAATGCTCGGAATAATTGTCCGATTACTTTCAATGTGGATGATGCTAGCTATTTTGCTCACCCACACTTGGATCCTCTTGTGATCACGACACCAATTTGTGGGATACCAGTACATCGGATAATGGTTGATACAGGAGCATATTCAAGTATTCTAATGCTCCGCAAGTTTGAACAAATGGGAATTGATCCAGCTGAATTAAAACCTTGCAAAGATCAAGTACAAGGTTTCAATGGAACAGTCACACCGACTCTTGGAGAAATAACCATGCCGATTCGGCTTGGAATTCCTGGGCAGGCTTCCAAAGTTATTATGGAGACATTCAAGGTGATGGATCACAAGAATGAATACAATGCCATAGTGGGAAGAACAGCTCTATATAAGCTTCGGGCAGCTGTCTCAATATTTCATTATGCTTTGAAATTTCCCACAAACAATGGAGAAGGAACCCATTACGGAGATCAATATAAAGCTCGTGGAATGGTATGTGTTAAGCCCTGGCATGAACCACCTTCTCCAATACATATGGCAGAAAATATCCGAGAAGAACGAGGAAAATTCCCAACACTTGAGAACTCAGAACCTGTTACTACCGAGATGGAAATTGAACTATCCAAGAAGTCGCAAATCTCAAATGACATATATCAAGATGACATAATTGAAGATCATGGAAGACTCCCAGGAAAAGAATTGGTCCATGAAGAGGACGAACTTGATCCCCGGGCTCAATTCAAAGAGAAAAACAAACTCGACCGAGCTGAATCATCAGAAGAAATTGAAACAATTTCGTTGATGATCCTATTTGTGACAAGTCACTTCGGATTGGGGCCAATCTTAAGGAACCAATACGAACTCAACTCATCCAGTTTCTCAAAGCAAATTCAGATGTATTCGCCTGGAAACATGAAGATATGAAACTGTCGTAACAACCGACCTCCGAGATAGAATCAATGCTCGAAATAATTGTCTGATTACTTTCAATGTGGATGATGCTAGCTATTTTGCTCACCCACACTCGGATCCTCTTATGATCACGGCACCAATTTGTGGGATACCAGTACATCGGATAATGGTTGATACAGGAGCATATTCAAGTATTCTAATGCTCCGCACGTTTGAACAAATGGGGATTGATCCAGCTGAATTAAAACCTTGCAAAGATCAAGTACAAGGTTTCAATGGAACAGTCACACCGACTCTTGGAGAAATAACCATGCCGATTCGGTTTGGAATTCCTAGGCAGGCTTCCAAAGTTATTATGGAGACATTCAAGGTGATGGATCTAAAAAATGAATACAATGCCATAGTGGGAAGAACAGCTCTATATAAGCTTCGGGCAGCTGTCTCAATATTTCATTATGCTTTGAAATTTCCCACAAACAATGGAGAAAGAACCCATTACGGAGATCAATATAAAGCTCGTGGAATGGTATGGGTTAAGCCCTGGCATGAACCACCTTCTTCATTACATATGGCAGAAAATATCCAGGAAGAACGAGGAAAATTCCCAACACTTGAGAACTCGGAACCTGTTACTACCGAGATGGAAATTGAACTCTCCAAGAAGTCGCAAATCTCAAAAAAAATATATCAAGATGACATAATTGAAGATCATGGAAGACGCCCAGGAAAAGAATTGGTCCATGAAGAGGACGAACTTGATCCCCGGGCTCAATTCAAAGAGAAAAACAAACTCGACCGAGCTGAATCATCAGAAGAAATTGAAACAATTTTCGTTGATTATCCTATTTGTGACAAGTCACTTCGGATTGGGGCCAATCTTAAGGAACCAATACGAACTCAACTCATCCAGTTTCTCAAAGCAAATTCAGATGTATTCGCCTGGAAACATGAAGAAACTAAATACCCGACTTGGGTATCTAATCCAGTTCTGGTAAAGAAAAGTACTGGAGCATGGCGACTTTGTATTGACTTTTCCGACTTGAATAAAGCTTGTCCAAAGGACAGTTATCCACTACCTCATATTGATTATATGGTGGATGCCACTGCTGGACATGAATTGATGAGCTTTATGGACGCATACTCAGGTTATAACCAAATTCCAATGGATCCCGGGGAAGGAAAAAATACATCTTTCTATTCTGCCCGAGGTCTATACTGCTATACGATGATGCCGTTTGGTCTCAAAAACGCAGGGGCCACATATCAAAGGCCGACTTGCTGCTATACGATGATGCCGTTCGGTCAAAGGTGTTCAAGCTCTTACTGGCCGACTTGCTGCTTTAAATCGGTTCATATCAAAATCAACAGACCGATGCAGACCTTTCTTTGAGTCGATAAAGAAAGGAAAACATTTTGAATGGACCAAAGAATGTCAACAAGCTTTGGTCAAGATTAAGGAAACACTCCTTCAAACACCGACTTTACAGAAACCGGTACCTGAAGAAATACTGTACTTATACTTGGGAGTAAGTGAAGCTGCTATCAGTGCTGTCCTTATCCGAGAAGAAGGACATCAACAATATCCGATTTATTATGTCAGTAAAGCATTACATGAACCTGAGCTGCGATATCCACCGATGGAGAAATTAGCCTATGCCCTCATAATTGCGGCTCGAAAATTACGTCCTTACTTCCAGGAACATTCAATAACGGTGCTCATTTCATACCCTTTAAAATCAATTCTTCACCGACCTGACACATCGAGAAGACTGGTTAAATGGGCAATTGAACTCGATCAATACGACATCCATTACAAACCGAGGACAGCCATAAAAGCTCAGGTCCTATCTGAGTTTATTGTCGAGTTCACTCCTGCAATTGAAACAGTTAATGAAAATCAAATGTGGATTTTGTACGTTGACGGTTCACTAACTCAACATCGAGCTGACGGAGGAATTGTCCTGATAGATCCTCACAACAAGATGTTCTGCCATTCTATTAAATTTCTTTTTCCGGCAACAAATAACGAAGCTGAGTACGAGGCCTTACTATCTGGATTAAGTCTTGCGGAATCCATGAATATAAATGAACCCAAGGTATTCTCTTATTCCCATATTGTTGGTGAACCAAGTCCACGGAGAATTTGAAGTTAAAAAACCTCGGTTGTTGCCGTATCTGACACTCGTAAAACAGAAAATGTCTCAGCTTGAGGTACAATTAGAACATATTCCTCGTTCACAAAATATTCCCGCTGACGCGCTATCCAAACTCGCATCAAGCACTGGAATGGAAGATGTTGAGTATGTCCAAGTCGGTTACCAGGAATTACCGTCAACTTCAATTAAAGAGGTCATGAATACCGAGTTACAAGAGTCTCCGACCTGGATGACACCAATTGTGACATACTTAAAATCAGGGGCCTTACCTCAAGACCCAAAAAAAGCTCGATCCCTTCGAATTCGAGCAGCTCGGTTTACACTGGATAATGGAATCCTTTATAAAAGGGGATACTCTGTTCCCTTATTGAAGTGTCTAACCGAGCAGGAGTCGAAATATGTCCTTGAAGTCCATGAAGGAATCTGTGGAAATCACAATGGTGCGCGAGCATTAGCGTATAAAATACTTCGACAAGGATATTATTGGCCAGCCCTAAAGATGGATGCAACAAATTGGGTTCGCAAATGTGCGAAATGTCAAATGTTCGCCCCAAATGTTAATCAATTTCCAGAATCTCTCAAGTTGGTATATAGTCCATGGCCATTTGCAAGATGGGGAATCGACTTAAATGGTCCCTTTCCAACTGCAAAAGGAGGCGTAAGATTCGCCATTGTAGCAGTCGACTATTTTACAAAATGGGCCGAAGCTGAACCGTTGGCGACGATTACCGAATAGAAACTTGTTGATTTTATTTGAAAATCAATTATATGTCGGTTTGGCATACCGAGTTCCATCATAAACGACTTGAGGCTTTTTGTGAAGATTATCAGATCAAACATTTCTTCTCTTTGCCATATCATCCTCAATCCAATGGCCAAGTCGAGGCGATCATAAGATAATCAAGAACGGTTCAAAAACCCGACTTGATGCCGCAAAAGGGACCTGCCCGAAGAATTGCCAAACGTATTATGGGCTTATAGAACAACAGTTTGCCATGCAACCGGGGAAACACCTTTCTCCTTGACGTATGGGTCAGAAGCTATTGTCCCTGTTGAACTCGGATCCCCGACATACCGAGTGACAAATTTCCACGACAAAACCAACTCGGAAAACCTGAAAACCAACCTGGATCTTTTAGATGAAACTCGCCACATGGCAGATCTCAAAAATGCTGCCTATAAACAAAGAAGTGAGAGGTATATCAACTCAAAGATAAAGCCTCGATCATTCCGAGTTGGGGACCTGGTACCTAAAAGAATCACTGGACCGGATCCGGGGCCTTTGAAACCGAAATGGGAAGGACCTTTTAAGATAAGTCAAGTGCTTCCTAAAGGTACCTACCGACTTGAAAAGCCAGATGGACTTGCTCTTCAATATCCTTGGAATGCTGTTTACCTGAAAAAATACTTCCAGTAACTGTCTATGATGTATATAAGACTCTGTACACTTTTTTTATGAATATAAAGAAAATTGTGTACTAAATAGTCTCTTAAAAAGAACCGAGTATTCTAACTCGGTATGGTATTAGTCTTTATGTAGCCAAGCCTTTTAACTTGGACAAGACTAATATCTTACTTTAAAAATCTAAGGGATAGTCTTGACCTCAATCGAGCTATATAACTCGGCAAGATATACCTTTTCGGCCAAAAGTGTAACTTTCAAACAACTAAGTTTAATAGCTTAGGAAGGTTAAGGCAAACTTTAAATGAATGGAATAAGTATCTTTAAATTTAAATTCCCGAGTTTGAATAAGATTAAATTCCATTCTCCATCAACTTATAATAAAGTTAAAGTTGATGAAGCCCATTAGCAAAAAATCAAACTTTGCCGATATCTCAACACTTGAAAAAATTCAGCAAAAGTAAAATGACATGCTGAATACAATAGTCGAAACTAAAAATACCGACTTATTCAAAATTCCGAGTTTAATATACTTGGATATTTATGAATGAAAGCAAATATAAACAAAGACCATTCATTCATAATAAAATCGTTCTTTAAAAACTATTACAACTATTTTTTGAAGTACCGACATGCCAGTACTTCAAAATAAAAAAGAAGAAAGCGAAAACAGAAGAATAAAAGAAGTTCAAGGCAGGTTAAGCATCATCTTTCTTGGCTCGCAGCGAGTCTTCCACATCCTCGCCAGTAATTTGCTTGAACATCTGCCTGCCAATATGCTCCAGCACTCGATCTTCCTCTGCCTTAGCAGCCTTCTCAACATCTAAAAGAGTTACCGGAATATGCTCATCAACAGCAGCATCTTCCTCGGTAGCTCCATGAACTTCAGTCCCTTCCGGCTGCTTGACACCCTGAGACATTTCTCGGATTTTCTCTTCAAGGAAAGCCAGAACTGCCTTCCGAATCTGCTCAGGGGTCATCTTCTCGATCTCCTCCTCCATGTTAACTTCTGTCAACGTCTTTACATAGACGTCAGCAAGCTCCGTCCTCTTTTCCTTCTCAGTCTCTAAAAGCATATTAACGAAAGACTGACGAAGACGAGTAGCTCTTTCTTTGCTCAAAGGGGAAAGACGAGGAATCTCTAAATCTTCATCGGCAGATTTGAGAAGCCACTCGCAAAATTCTCTTTCATCTTCATCGGCGTCGATATGAGCGGTCTCGATCTCAAAATCGAGGTTGTGCTTCTTAATTTTGAAAAGGAGATATTGGCGCAGCTCCTCGATATTGTAAAGACCGGCATCAAATCGCTCAACGACCAAGCGAAGATTGATGCAAGTGTTCATCTCGAATTCCCGGTCTTCATCATCGGAGTCAGATTCGGTTTTGGCCTTAAGTCTGTTGGCCTCAGCTTCAAGAATTCTTCCGGCTTGAAGACCGTCATTATACTTCTCCTCAGCCAACTTGATCTTCTCCTCCTGAAGTCTGCTGAGGTCGGCACGGTGGGCATTACGGCTCCTTATTAACGACTCCTCAACCTCGGACCGACTTTTCCGAGTGAGTTCATGAGCCTCTTGTTCCTTTTGAAGTAGCGATTCACATCGAGCAAGTTGCTCCTCGAGCATCTTCACACGTTGCTCTGATGTGATCACCTGACTGGTCAGCTTGAGAACATCGGAATCGAGACCAGACTTCTCCACTTTCAGAGCCTCGATTTCGCCTTGAGCAATCACAAGTTGCTGATCTTGCTCGGCGATCTTCACCTTCAGAGCTGCCTCTTTTTTAGCCGCTTCCTCCCTCAGAGATGCAAGGGCTCCATCTCTTAGTTCTAGTGTGTGCTTCTTCTCGTCTACCTGAGCTGCGTTAAGTCGGAAATCATCTTCGGCCATCGCAAGGCCGACTAGAGCTCGGCCGAGACAAGCTTTGACGTATTTGACCTTATACGCACTCGGCAGAGAAGACACACCAATCTAGGACCTCGGATCCCACACCATCATTGGGACCCGAGCAGCATCGACAACGTGGCTTGGTAGCTCAACCGAACTTGAGATCTCGGGAATCTCCACCGACTCAAAAGTCGAGAACCATTTCTCGACCGATTCCCGAGGCTGCCTAAAGTTCAGCGCCCTTTCCTCGTCGATGGGCAAAAAAGATCGATCAACCAGTGGCTCTTTCTTCTTCTTCTCTCTCTGACCGACATCGTGCTTCTTCTTCGTTCGTCCCTCAACGACTGGAACACTATCAGCACGTCTTTTTCTTTGTCGGGTTAACAGAGCCTCTTGCTCCTCAACCACATTTCGGTTACCCTCGAGCTCGACAAAAACAACGTCAACCATTGGTCGAGCCTCAGGTAAGGTAACCTCAGTAATCGGTTCAACTTCAGACGAACCGGTCACAGCAGCAGCAATAGCGGCGATCGGGTCAGACGTCGCAACCACTAAAGAATTCGGCTGCGCAACTTCAGTAGCAGCCACCGATGTCGCACCATCACCGACGTCGGTCTCTCTTGTATTCATAATCGGATTCGCCAGGAAGGCCTTCACCAGCTTCTTGCGACCCATTTCAGACAGACGCTGCTCTTTGCTTTTTCCGACTATGGTTCAAAGGTCTAAGTTCGGACTCTTCTGACGGAAAGCCTTAGCGTCGCGAATGGTTTTGAACCCGAGTACTCCGAGAAGCGGATAATATACTGCAAAAAGAAAAACATGAGTTACGATTGTCTTTGTGAACGACCGAGTTAAAACCTGAGTTAAAACTCAAAAATTACCTGGTTGAAAACAAAGATCTGATATTTCAGGGCAAAGACCAGCCGCTTTCAACCGCGAGTCCTTCGAAATTAGTTTAAAGATGCGTTGTTCTTTCTTCAACTTCAGCAACTCAGTAATTCTCCCTTTCAACTCCACATCGAGTTTTGATTCCTTCTTTCGGGCTGCAAATAGTAAAATTGATGACCTGTTAGTACAAAAATAAAGTAAAGTCAGAGCAACTCGGTACAAGCGACATTAAAAAAGACTTACAATAAGCAGAATTAACTTCGATGGGTATCGACATCCCATCGATTAAGGGTTTAGAAAAATTCGAAGTTTGCCAGTCTCCGCCAACCCATAACCTCTCCTCTTGGAATCCGTGGAGAGAATCTGGGATATCGGTAACTAAGTCGCCGATTTTCAATCCGCCTTGTGGCCTCCCCGCGCAAGCGAAACAAATTAACGGGTCGACCACTTGCCTATCGGCACATCTCCTAAAAGTGAAGAGACTCCTTATCTCCTCAACTGTGGGCATGTCCCAACTCTTCTCCTTCAATAGCACCATAAGACCGATTATTCTCTTCCATGTATGTGGCGCTATCTGGAACAAACTGAGTCCCCAATCCCTTAAGTAATCGGTAATCAAGGATGGGAGATGAAATCTTAGTCCCGACCTCAATGAATCGGCGAAAACACCAACACAACCTAGAGGGCAAGTAATCCTTTCACCCGGATAAGGAGCAAATAGCCTTACCGAGGAAGGGACATAAACTTCCCCTCGAAGCATGACGATGTCGGCGTCGGTCAGAATGCTTGGTTCGCCCCTGTACTCATCAATCGGTTCGAGCCACCGACGAGCGGGACGTCTCCAATATTCGACAAGGGACATCTCATTATCTTCTACCACCTTATCCTCTTCAATTATATCCTTATTCAGATTCAGTCTCTCTATAAGAATAGGATCCCACCGAAAATACTCAAGAGGCAGTTCCAAATCCTCGTCGGTAAAGATCCTAATCTCAAAAATTGTACGGCTACCGCTATCCTCGGCGTGAGAAGTCATCTTTCCAAAATCAATTGGAAAATAAAAACAAATTCGTAATACGAAAACTAGGGCAAAGTCTTACCGAAGATATCAAAGCCTTAAATCGAAGAAGACGCGAGAAATCATGCAAACCGTACGAAGTGAAAAGTGAAAAAGGAATTCGAAAGAGTTCAAGTACGAAGATAGCAAAGAATTCGAAAATCAAAGGTAAAAAACTCTTCACAGTCAAAACCGATTGCGAGTTATAGGTTTTGATTTATAGCTGTTGGCCAAACCCGGAATCGGCGCGTGTAACGGACGTGTCCCTAAATAGTGAAACGTTACAATAATGATTATTACACGTGGGCTAGTCTCGAAACGCCATGTCGCTTAACAATTCTATCCGTTGGACCCATTAAATGCGGACGCGTCTTTTGAGAACCGCCACGTCAGTCCAAAGTTATATGGTCATTGAAGACAAAATGGTGACAAAACCAAGTGTTCTCATGTCGGTTATAAAGTAAAAGAGAAGTCGGAGAACAACCAAGTCGGAATTATAAGACACTAACGACATCAGCAGCCATTTTCACGAAAAGCTCAAATACCCACTAATGTCGGGGGCCTCTCTGTTGATGACCGACTTGGCTTCATGAGGTTAGAGCCAAAGACTAATCGCTTCATTTGATTAATAGTTCCTCAGAAATAGTTGAACTTAGCTCAAGTCGGAACCAGTTAAATAAGTTGACTACCGACTTCCAGTTGACTGAAAGTAGAACCGACAACTTATCAGAAACCGACAACTGACAACTTATCCGAAGCCGACAACCGACTTCACCAACATTATGAATATGATCTTCAAAATATTATCCATTTATCTGACATCCGAGGAGATTGAATTTTCAAGCAAGAGGAGCTTTTCTCTATCAAAACATTATCCATTTATCCATTCACAGATCACTGAGGAAAAAAGAGAATTGACAACAATAATATTATCCATCTTTGTTTCCTCAAAACAAAGAGAATTGACAACAATAATATTATCCATCTTTGTTTCCTCAAAAGAGAATTGACAACAATAATATTATCCATCTTTGTTTCCACACTCGATTGGACCATCAAAACAAAAAGCAATCATTGATGTTTCCTCATTCCGCTACACACCATTTAATTGAAGCTGCTCAACATTAAATGCGATCTTATCTACCTCGGACAAAAAGACAAAAGCGACCGTACTATAAATAGCAGAATTTATAGTTGTACAAGGATCTTTTGATCTTTTCTTTCTCGCGCATTGTACACGGACTTGAAATGATCTCGGTCAAGAACAAAAAAACTGACTTCCTGTACTCTTGCGATATCATAAATAAAATTCGATTATCTTCTTATTTCTATTTAAACACACCTAGTTGTTTATAATTTTAAGTTGTTAATTACATACAACAACAAGGCTCATTGGAAATGATAACTCTGTATGTGAGCATCCAAATGAAATTGCTGAGTGTATTGAATCTTTTTACAAAGATTTGTTCACGACTGAACTTTTTGCACTAAGAGATGACATCATTCAGAATCTGTCAGCAAAAATCACTGAGTAAAAAAGAGAATTGACAAAAATAATAGGGATGGAAGAAGTCAAGCAGGCCATTTTCTCTATCAATCCAAACAAAGCTCCTGACCTTGATGGTATGACTTCCTTATTCTTTCAGAAATTCTGGGAAATAATTAAGTTTGACTTGTATTCTGCTGTGTTTAGTTTTTTTGAATCAGGAAGAATTCTCAAAAGCCTAAATCACACACTTATCACTCTTATTCCCAAAATTCCAAATCCATATAGAATTTTCCACTTCCGGCCTATAAGTCTTTGTGGCACTACTTACAAAATAATCTCAAAAATTTTAGCCACTAGACTTCAGCCATGTCTGCCTATATGCATTCCTAAAAATCAAGCTGCTTTTGTGAGAGATATAGACAAATTTTAGATAATGTTATAGTTGCTCAAGAAGTGATTCATTTTTTAAACAGTCACAGACAGGGGAATATTTGTTACATGGCCCTCAAGTTGGATATGAGCAAAGCATTTGACAGGGTGGAGTGGTTATGTGTTCAGCATACTTTGCTTAGAATGGGTTTTTTCATAATTCATTTGTTAAATGGATCATTGCCTGCATTTCTTCACCTATTTTCTCTTTAAACTTGAATGGCACTCCTCATGGCTTTGTGAAGCCCACAAGAGGAATCAAACAAGGGGACCCATTGTCCCCTTACATATTCATTTTAATATCAGAGATTCTCTCTTATCTCATCAAGTCTGAGTGTCATCTAGGTAACTTGAAAAATCTAAAACTCTGCAGAAATGGTCCTACTTTAACCCACTTATTTTTTGCTGATGACACCTTGCTTTTTGGCCAAGCAGATGTGAACCAAGCATATCTGATCCTTCACATTCTGGATAAATATAGGCAATGCTCTAGCCAGCAAATTAATCTGCAAAAATTCTCTATCTTTTTTAGTAAAAACACACCACCCCACACCTAAAAAAAATTATGAGATCCTTCTGGGTATTAGTTGTCATAATTCTGTGAGATACTTGGGGCTTCCATTGGGTATTGGGCAATCAAAAATTCAAACTTTTCAGTTTATTCAAGAGAATGTGGTTAATAAGGTTACTTCTTGGAAAAATAGATATCTTTCTCTTGCAGGTAAGGAGACTTTGCTAAAATCAGTCCTTGCAGCTCTTCCACTCTATGCAATGTCATGCTTTCTGTTGCCCAAAACACTATGCCATAAAATATCTCAAACATTTGCAAGGTTCTGGTGGAAGAAAGATGTTGATCAGACAAGGGGAATCCATTGGAAATCATGGAACTACCTTACTCTTCCCAAAGTTAAAGGTTGTCTTGGTTTCAAAGATATCCTTTTGTTCAACAGAGCACTTATTGCTAAGCAACTGTGGAAGATCCTATCAAGACCAAATCTGCTGGTCAGCAAAGTTCTCAAAGCCAAATATTACCCACATGAAAGCTTGTTCATAGTTCAAAAGAAGAAGAATGGATCATGGTTGTGGAATAGTTGGATTGAGGTAAGGGACTCATTGAAGAAAGGTGCAAGATGTGAAATCAAAGATGGAAGATCAGTGAAGATCTGGGAATATCTGTGGATCCCAACTCTGCCATGATTTAAATTCTCATCAGCACCTACAGATAACACTGCTCATCTCATCTGGGTGAAGGACTTGATAGACCAAACAGGCAGGCACTGGGATAATCAGCTGATTTAGGCAACCTTCAATGAAACAGAAGCTCAGGCTATTCTGAGCATCAAAGGACTTGATCCCTCAACACCGGACAGGCTAGTATGGGATAGTGGGACGAACTAATGGAGCATTCTCAGTATCTTCTACTTATTCCAAGCTCATGGCTGAAGAGTGGAAAATAATGGACTATGCAGAGAGCAGTAGAGGACAATCAATGCAAATGGCAACTAGGAAAAGAAGTTGGGGTCTCAAAGTGAAAGGTAAATTAAATCATTTCCTATGGAGGTGCCTAACAAATACTCTGCCTGTAAATTGTAACCTTATTAAAAAGGGGATGGACATAAACTGTATTTGTAAAGCATGTGGAGAAAAGCCTGAGACAGTGGAGCACTTATTTTTGAGTGTAGTAGAGCAGAGAGAATTTGGAGGCTTGCACAGGTATCTTGGGATGGGCTGAACTCTTAAACAGATAGCTTTCAAGGATGGTGGTCAAGTGTTTGTAGTATCAACAAAACTGCAACTTCAGAAGCAAGAATACAGCTTTCCACATACATTCTCTGATAGTTGTGGAAAACTAGGAACTTGTGGGTGTTTAAGGAGTCCTGGATGGATGACAGAGATGTGGTTGAACTTGCTGGAAAGGAATGGAGAGAGTTTGCAGATGTGTAAGCTGAGGGACTCTGTTATCTCTGGATTTTCTGTAGCTTGGTAGTGATAGGATCTTTTGTGTTATATAGTTTTATTCGATGTGTATTTGCTTTTATTATTTTGCTGGGAGTTCTTCTAGGCCTTATGTGCAGTGGTTGAACTCCCTTTTGGGATATGGAGTTTGCGGTTAGTTGCTCGGTTCAATGGGTTAGGCATTGCTAACAGCTAGCCGGTAAACTTTAGTATTAGGTGAATCAGTGGATTTTGATTAGTTGGTTTTGGTGCCTTGGGTGTTCATCGCCTATTGTGGGCTTTTGTAGGCCAGTTGGTCTCCGATTTGTATAAACTTTGTATTCGCTTTCGTTGAGTATATATCTTCTATCGTTTCGGAAAAAATAAAAAATAAAAATAAATAAATAAAAAAAGAAAAAAAAACTTTGCATTGACTATGGAATGACTAATCCCATGGAGATGAGTTTTGCAATTCTTATTGTAATGATCATTCCTTTCAAAAAATATATCAGTCATGAGATAAGAAATGAGTAAAGAATTTCATATCATTCGCTCATACCAATCATGCTGTTACGGATTTTTCGGAGAATGGTTGGAACATAAAAAAAAAAGTTTTATAATGTTCTCATCTTCAAATTATATTCAACCCATATTCTTCAATTTTTGAAATATTTGAATTTTAGGGGGAAAATGATTGAAAGGCTACTCTAAAAACACTAGTACGTGTAACCCGTGCGATGCACGGGCTGTAATTATTTTGTGGAATATCATAAATCGAATGAGATGAATCAAAAAGTAATAAACAATTTAAATTTTAGTCATGAAATGTATTTTTTTTTTTTTTTTATGTTCGTATAGGTGCTTTTTTGTATGGGTGTGATAGGATATTTATTATCCCCACACTCGTTTTTAAAAGCAACAAATATCTTTTAACATCAAGAAATATAAAATAAAATATTTTGGATATTATAAATTGATGTGATAGATATCAAAGACTGTTTATCTTGTGAAAATGGTAGTTTTATGGCAATTTTAGAAAACAGTTACCATAGAATGTGGATTTTGTGATTATCTTGTTTATTATTTCAGTCATTTTATACATCGAATGAAAATGTAATATTTTAAATTATTTTGTACGTTCCATAAGTGATTTAGTTTGTCTAATTTGTAGTTCTTGTGATAATATATATTGACGTGATAAATTATTATGTTTATCAACTGAAATGAAAATAGTAAATCAAGATTATAAAATTGTTACGTTAATATTGAATTTGTGATTATCTATTTATTTTACGATTTGTGATTATCTATTTATTTTAACATTTTTTTGGTGATTCATATCATTGTAATTTTATACATTGAATGAAAATGTAATCTTTTAATTTATTTTGTTAGGTTCCATAATAGATCTAGTTTGTATAATTTGTAGTTAATGTGATATATTTGTATTGACGTGATAAAATATTGTGTTTATCAGTATAAAGGAAAGATATTAAATTGAGATTTTTAAGCAAACTCTATAAATCAGATCTTTACCAAAAAATAAAAAGAAAAAAAAGAGAGATAACATTAAAAAGAAATCGTGTATTAGAATTTATCCAAAAGAAAAACTAAAAATAAAAACTGAATATTAAATGAAGATTTTTAAGCAAACTGTGTGAATTAAATCTTTACCGAAAAAATATCGAAACCTTTACAAATGAATCGTGTGTCAGAATTTCTCCAAAATCAAAACCAAAAATAAAAACTGATTTTCATTTCAAAATGTAAAACAAAAATATGCTGACAGACTTGATAAAATAAAAGCTACCCATATCATAACAAAATCCGATTTTTTTGGTCAACAATTACTATATATATGATACATTTAATGTATTTGGTGGAAAAACGTTTCTAAAATTATAAAATAGTTATTCTTTTTATATAATGATAGATTAGAAGAACTTTTTTAGGTATTTGAATTGTTTGGGGGAAAATTCATGGAAAGATTTACTTACAAAAATAAATTGAAAGAAATATTTTAGTACGTGAAATGAATCAAAGCAGTAACCCACCATTTTTAAGTACTTTCTACGATTGTATCCCACTCCCAATATTTTGCGGTCTCTCCTCAAGTGAAATCAGTGGCGCAGACGGCTAATCTCTTCACTCACCAACCCTACAAGCCGCCGATTTCAAATTGCCGGTCGCCGCTCTCTATGTGAATCTCAGTTTCAGATTGCAGCTCTATGCCAAGCGAATTGATGTGAGTTGCTAAGTCTCTACAACTGTCTGAAATCAATTGGCGGCAACATCACTAGTTTCACTGCAACAGATTCCCCAATCTCTAAAACTAGGGTACCGCCGCAACCCAACAAATGTTCGGAGCTCAGTCCTCCTCAGCCTTCGGCACCCCTTCCTCCACTCCGGCCTTCGGCGCCCCTTCCTCTACCCCCGCATTCGGCACCCCTTCCTCCACCCCCGCATTCGGCACCCCTTCAACCCCGGCGTTCGGCTCCTCACTCTTCTCAACACCCTTTTCTCAGCAATCCCAACCCCAGCAGCAAACGCAGTCGCTGTTTCAGACACCTCAGCCCCAACAGCAGCAAACGCCGTCGCTGTTTCAGACACCTCAGCCCCAACAGCAGCAAACGCCGTCGCTGTTTCAGACACCTCAGCCCCAACAGCAGCAAAACCCGTTTGGCTTTGGGACGCCGTTTAATTCACAGACGCAATCACAAGTTACTCCTTTTAACAATGCCCTGTCTGCAACGAACTTCACGAATACGCAGCTGACTACTCAGATGGCCCCAGTTGCTCCACTTCCATTTTCTCTGGCCGATCGTGATATTCAGGTGAGATTTATTTTTTGTAAGTTTGATTTCATATTTTATGTTCTTTAAGTGTTGAATTTTTAGAATTGAAGTTTAATTGGAACTGCTGATGTTATTCCTTTAGGCAATTGTGGATGCATATAAAGAGGAGCCTGGAAATCTTAACTATGCATTCAAGGTGAGGTTTCTTTTAAATGTTGATTTTACTGGATAGTAGTCTACACAATTAGATTGGTGATTAAGTTTTTACTTAGTGGAGTTCATTGGGTTTATGAAAATAACTATTATGCTTACTTCAATTGGTGGGGTTTAAATAAATTTCCAGATCTAGTTCCGAATGAAGCTCTTACTCAAAATTGCGTATTTTCTTTTTTGGAAGTATATATTTGATGCATTGTGTGGTTAATAAAATGGAAGAGCATACTATTGGTGATTAAGTTTTCTTTCTCAAAGTGGTTTTACTGTTAGGTTTCCATATTAAGTTTTCTTTCTTCACTTTAGATGTTTATCAAAAGTTCTTGTTTGTTTTGCAGCATTTGTTGTTTAGTGTGACTGAACTTCAGTACAAGATGAAGCCTGCGGGTGTATCAGATGTGAGTTTACTAGTTTACTGTAGTATTTGATTTGCAACATCACTCTCTCATCTTTTTAAAATATAAGGTTACTATGGAAGCTATTTTGTACGGCTTGTAAAATAGTTTGTATTACCAGATTATGTGGGCAGAAGCAATGGCCAAGTTAGAAGGCATGGAAGCTTCAAAAAGAGAACGCCTATGGCCGCAACTGGTGCAGGGATTTAAAGATCTTTCTCAGCGTCTCAAGGTACATAAAAGTTTGACTAATAGTGGCTTTGCCTAATTTTGGGAGCTGACAATTCAATCTTAGTTGTTTGCACATATTGACGTCAAGTGTTCTGGGACATATTATATGAGGCATCTGGACTGATGTTTTCATGGGCTGACATATTGAGTACATATTGAGCTGACATATTGACGTCAACTGATGTTTTAATTTGCACAAAAGATTATGATATTGTTTCTAATATGGTTTTTGCAGCTTCAAGATGAAGTCATACTCTCAGATTCTGAAAGACTTAAGATGACTCAGACCAATGTAAAGATGGTGAGAAATCTCCATCTCCCTCCCTCTTCTCTCTCTCAATTAATCAAATTTTTGGGTGAATGTGTGCTTGTAGTTATGTGACTCAATTAGATATTTTGGCATTTTTTTGGTGCAGCTCCAAAGGCATTTTCAAGCTGACACACTCCCATGGATTCAGAGGATGCAACAGAAAGAGCAAAGCCTTCAGAGGCGTCTTTTAAGGGTGGGCATTTCATAAAGCTCTGTATACTTATTTTAGTTTTGAGCATATTGTTAGGCCTGTTTACCATGATAAGCTATCACAGTTAATTAGCATACTGTTTTGTTTTGACAGGTTGCACTTTGTAAATTGAGTTAGTTTTAAGTAACACCATTTAATTAAAGATCTATCACGGCCTATAACTTTTAAACTCAATTTTAATTTTCAAATAATATTAGTTTGAAATAGATTGGTGAAAATAACTTTACTGGGAGATACTGGTTTGCTTGGTTTCCTCAGACTATGCAGGAATAATATATTTTGATGATATGTTAATCCGCAATTATAATCTACTCCATGATTTCAGTTTGATTAATTTGTATTTCCCAGGTAATGAGAATAATTGAGGCATTGGAGAGTAAAGGCAGCCGTTTACCTCTAATGAAGAGCGAAGTAGAATTAGCAGAGAAGTTGGCTGGCGTAACAAGACAGGTAAAATTATACCTAATGGTTCTCTGTTTTTAAATGTGACGATGGAAAACATGAACGACATATACTCTTTCCTCTTTTGCAGTTGAAGGGATCTGGAGGAGAGCTTTCCAGGCGGGTCCAGAATCTGCTCACACTTTCTCGTCTTCAAGCAGATGGCTTAAATGGTGGGTCAGTTTATCTTCCCGGGTCAACCAAAATCCAAGAACAAAGTCTAGTTGACATGCAGGAGGTACTAGCGAAGCACATATTCTTAACTTGTTTGGGTTTCCTTGATTTTAAACAAAATGTCATATTACAATAGCATGCTCACAAATAAATAGCTCGGGAAATATACTTCGCCCTTTATCACTACTTTTCCTGGAAGATTGTGTTTTTGGTGCAAAATATTTGTATACCATATTGTATTTGACTCAGTCTTTTTTAGGATGGATGGATGGATTTGAAACAAATGCGTTGAGGTTGTTCGGATTAGATTCCTATTGAGTTGTTTATTGTTGGAATTGTGAATTTTCGAATCTGTCTTATAAATTTGGAGTCATTTGATGCCATCTATCAAAATCCTTTCTTAAGAAGTTTTATCCAAACCTTGGGTGACTTATTAAGGCATTTCTCAAGCATTTGTTCTGCTGGGCTCTACTTATCGTTTTTCATTGCAAGTAGTTATCTCTTGTTTTATAATCATAATTGTCGTTATTTTCTCCTCTTTATTTTACTTTTGTCTGCTTGCACACTGTAGGTTTTGCAGCGGCAGACTGAAGCTATCGCTAGACTGGCCAGTGTGTTGAAACGAGACATTCGAGATGTGGAAATAATAATGACCCAGGATACATCAACGACCCTTGAGTAGACAACATCTATTCTAACCTTATCTCGATGGAAAATTAGAATATGCATGAATATTTTATTTGATTAGTGGAAAGGTGGACTTCCTGAAAGTACAAATCTTGTTGGAATCAATCTTAGAATGGGCTATGTAATGTTTAGACATCAATGTTGTACGCAACACTAGAATGTGATTCCTCAACATTGAGTTGGTCGCTTGAACTTTTTCTTTGTTGACAAATTCTGCTTACAGGTGCTTCAATGGGAACGAACACATGCTGAATTTGTGTGTTGCGCCAGTAATTGAGCCTTGATAATTCATACAACAATGGTGATTGTGTTCTCTTTGTTTAGTTGTGTGATCCGAAATATTTGGTGAAATTATTAAATATATGTTTAATTATATATGTATATACTATTGGTTTGGGTTTGCCAGGAAAATTGGAATAAATGTAATCACAAGCTATATCACATTTAACGGTTGTTATATGGTTTGATATTGAAGAAAGTCATTTTCACCTCGCTCTGTAAACGGAACAATTTTTTCATACCGCCAAATAATATGTCAACTTTCCTCTCCGCAAAGTGAAACAAATTATGTGAAACTATGCTACAGACATACGAAAATAATTTATAAAGGGCGAAAACATTATGCGACAGACATGTGAAGATAATTGTTAGAGTAAATTATTTAGCGAAAAGCTATGCAGCAGACATACGAAGATAATTGATAAAATGCGAAATATTTTTGCGATATGCTATGCTATTGTTGATAAACGGATTTAATCAACGTTAACAACGTAAAATTCGCACAAAAGATTGTAGAAAATGAGATTTTTATTGAATATTATGAAGTCGGTTTCAGTACAAAGAGGTCGGTTTTCCAATATATTTCAGGTCGGTTTACAATGAGATATCCGAGGTGAATATATGAGTGTGTATGATCGTTTTTCGAACTCCTCTCTCGTTTTCGGAACTGCTATTTATAGGTATTTTTGGCACGCATCCCTAGACAAATCATTCCCGTTTTAATGAAGATTTGACATCTTAGGGGCGGCGATGACGTAGAAGAACCTTGTAGGCAATGATTAGCATGGGCGCGCCTCTATCTGTGTGACGAGTGTCACATCTGTCGGATCGAAGTCGGTTTGTCTTGCGATGTCGGTATCTTGATTGATTTCCGATGTTCTACGACTTCTTAATAAATAATTCTTTGACCGAATTGGCCTTCTTCGAGGTTCAGACGACTTGTGTTGATGACTTCCAAATATCCGTGATCACTTATAGGTACCGAGGTGAGGTTACCGAGATGCAGAATGTACTGCTTGACGTCGTCCAGAATCTAGTTTATGCATTAATCTTCGCGATTTCTTTAATTGTATTGTAACATCGAGGTATTCTATCTTGATATCGACAGCTATATACATCAGCCCTCCTCTTTTGTAAAACAAATTATGTGAAACTATGTGATAGACTTATGAAAATAATTTATAAAAGGCGAAAACATTATGCGATAGACATGTGAAGATAATTGTCAGTGCGAAATATTTATGCGACAGACATGCGAATATAATTGATAAAGTGCGAAATATTTTATGCGATAACTATCTATATACATCAGGCCTCCTCGAGCTACGACGCAGAGATTCAGGCGCTTCAGATCGGTCTTCAGATTGCAGCCTCTATCTACACTCACATTTCGATTGAGTTCGATGTTGCCGCTATCGCCACCCTCTTGACCTTAGGCCACCAGGGCTCGTGGCTGATTCAACACCCGGTCATGCAGATCCACACTTCAGTCGATTTGCTATAGAATCTCGCACATTTTTCGTGAGGGGAACTGACCCGCCAACTACCTAGCCAGCCATGGTACCTCCACTCTCCAGTGGCGCCTTTTTGACCCAGATGACGCTCCTCTCCGCCTCCGCACTCTTGTGCGGATGGATCAGGATGCCACCCCTCTTTCAAATTTCGGTAGCCTTTTTTTTTTTTGTGCTTCAACCATCTTTGTGGCGCAGACTGTTGGCCTGGGCACCTGTCAACCCAGGTATAGACTCTTCATTTTAGTTGATGTTTCTTTTTCTCCTTTTTCCACTTTGTTTTCGTTTGTTGTTCGGACATGTGTAGACTTGTGATTTCTTCGTCCCAATTAGGATTTTGGCTATATACAAGTTGGAGATCTGGTCTTAATACCTCACTCTTGGGATGTTTTTTTTTAAAGCTATGTGACATACATGCGATAATAATTTATTAATAAATACTCCCTCCATTTTGAAATATAAGGCGTATAAAGATTTCTCATTTTTTTTGAAATATAAGGCGCGCTCAAAAATCAAGACAAATTTTTGCATTTTTTTCCAAATATACCCTCATTGTGTTGAAATTAAGGAAGTGTGGAGTGGTTGTGATTAGAGTAAATAAGGTTAATTTAGTCAATTTATTCATTAATTAATGTCTCCTTAATATTTGTGCAATAACCTTAAATGCCTTATATTTCAAAATGGAGGGAGTATAAAATATTTATGCGGTAAAGTATAAACTATGGGACGCAAACGAATTTCATTGAGTCAGTGCAAATAAAGTGTTTTGATTTGCCAAACAAAATTAAATTGGCACTATTAATTAGCAAATTTTGAAAGCGTGATTTTACTGCAAAAATTGAAAAGGTTGTGCCTATTTAATGTAATTTTGCCTTTAATTAAAACTTTTTTGAGTTTGAAACCTGTGCTTGCTCGAACCAGGTAGGCAGTCAAATCACGAGTAAAATACGCCTCACGTTCAGGAAGGGCAAAACAGACATTACTTGGCATTAATGAGCAGATCTGCTACCAGACAAAAACTGGAGGTCGGCAAATGTCGGCGAGCCGGGGAGACAGTCTTGGTAAAAAATACCAGTTTTGACCCCGTTAAGCATCATTTTCACTCAATATAAAAGATAAAAATAGAATAAGTTAAATAACTAACCCCTCATTAAATAAAATATTAGTTAATTCTGATGTTCCATTTACGCACTGCAAAGCAAATCATAACCTGCTCACCCTTCTCCCCTTTTCTCTCACTAAAATCTGCTGATCTGAATAAGAAAACCTGTGGCGGGACTTCAATTTCGACACCATTTTCCTGTGAGTTGATGAAGCCTCCTTGGATCATTTCCGATTTATTCCGGGTACGATTTTCTTTTCAGATTAATGATTTCTTTTCCTCTGTTTTGCTTTCCTTTTTGGAATGTTGTGGATTTTGACGAGGTATGTGTAGTTTTGTCATTTCTTGTGTTTCGCTTTTNNNTTATTATTATTCTTGCCTGAACATTTGAAGCTACGGAGATACGCCATTTGTTTCGTTTGTCCGCAAGATAAAAACGAAAATAGAAATTCGCCATTTTATTAATAGCTTTTCAAATATGTATTTATAGGTATGTTTCTCATTTGACATTTCCATCTCTGGTTTTCTGCATTTTTTATTTTTCCCGTTGTATTTAGTCATTTCCCGCTGCGTTTGCTTATTATTCCTTTTAATTAGTATGTTTTGAAATCCTGCAGTGTCGATTTTTTTTCGTTTGAATTCTCCTATTCTGTGAGTTCTTTGGATGGAGTTTTCCATTTTTTTTTTCCGACAAAATTAATAATTTGTTGTCATCAATGAGGTAATTCTATTGATTAGATGTGACATTGTTAATAGTAAGCTGATAGATCATCATTCATTTGCTTTTCTGAGTAATTTTTTTGCACCAAAATGATTACTTTTTTTTTCCTTCTCGGTTAACTAAATAGTATTTTTCCTGTTTGGGTAATTATTTTTGAGCTTTTAATATTAATTGTAATTTCAACTTTTGACTATATGCCAGGCTTTCTGAAATTTTTTTATCGTAAACTTCATTTATTCCACACCCCAACAACATGGACAGTTCTGAGGTTGAAGATAATTTACTCTCCATCAGTGAGCCAAAGGTATAGATACTACTCAGATACCCAGATTTACTTTGCCTATCTGTTACCACTTTCAGATTTTATCTTTTTTTCTTTCTTACTTCATTTTAGTAATTAATTTAGTTTAGAAATGGGCTGCAGCTTCTCATGATCATTGTGCAGATATTGCTATATTACAGTTTCAGTTTCATTCCGATTGCATCATGGTGCAAACTTGCATTTAATAATTCGAGTAACCAATATGTTTCTTGGTGCAGTTACATGGTGACATGTGCAAGAGCCTGTATGATGTGTATGTGAAAGTGTTGGGCATATTTCCTGACCTTGAAGCATCAAGACCCAGAAGCACATCCGGCATTCAGGCACTATGTGCCCTCCACATTGCACTTGAGAAGACCAAGAATATTCTCCAACACTGCGCTGATTGTAGTAAACTCTACTTGGTATGAAATACTTCTTGTGTAAATTCTGATATGAAGTGTTAAAGAACAATGAAAATGAACTCAAATTGTAACTATGTAATATTCCCTCCTCCATCTCTATGCTATTAAAGTCCCATATCACTTATTTTTTTACAATTGTATAACATCTATTGATAGTTCAAAGATTGTAATTCCTTTCTTCTTGTTGGATTTTTCATAGACAATGGTATAACAGAAAGATTGAGTTTTTTTAGGATTTTATGATGAAATATAATCCCATTCCCATGATATGGGTGAAAATTAGAAATGCGACTACTAAAATGGGACGAGTTTTGAGTAATAAATTTTATTAGTTCATTCGATTGTCATAACTGTGAACATTTCTTCCTTGTCAGTATTTCTTTCATTAGCTTTCTTGATCAGGACAAGTTAACTTATTTTCGTGCACATTTGAAAATGATAACCTTAGTCTGAAATTGTACCCAACATATGGTTATAAAGGATTTGACTGCATTATTAGTTTGTGATATTCTGTATGTAACAGGGATTATGCAATTATCTGCAGTTCTGTGTTTATACGAGTGTCATTGTGATTAATATTCTTAAGATTTGTGCTTTAATTTATTGCTTGATATGTCATCAGGCAATAACTGGAGACTCTGTTGTTCTGAAATTTGAGAAGGCCAGATGTGCCCTAGAAGATGGTTTGAGGCGTGTTGAAGATATTGTTCCCCAAGCCATTGGTGTTCAGGTACTCAGTTGTGCTTTCTTCAATTTTAATTTTGAGAAGTTATTAGTCAAGAATGGGGCAAAGGATGTCAACTTAAAGCCAGTTCTAAGAGATGAATTTATCAGACTAAACCCTGAAGAACCAGTCATTTTCTTTTCTTTTCTTTTCTTTTTTTTCTCCATTCCAAGGAAATAACCATTCCTAAGATGTACTTACAGACGAACGGTATTCTGACATATTCTGGTCATGTGTGCGTAAATTATCCAAATTTTTGTTTCCTTTGCAGATTGCTGAGATCCTAGTCGAGCTTGGGTGTATAGAGTTCACACTCAATCCAACCGAGAAGCAAATCGGGGACGAGATAATTACCCTTCTTCAGCAAGGGAGCAACTTCAGCACCGGCTCAAACGACAACAACGAGCTCGAGTCCTTCCATCAGGCAGCCAGCAAGCTCGGCATCACCTCTTCGCGGGCCGCCCTCCGCGAAAGACGGGCCTTGAAAAAGCTCGTGGACCGAGCCCAAACCGAGGAGGACAAGAGGAAAGAGTCAATCGTGGCTTATCTCCTCCACCTCATCAAAAAGTACTCGAAGCTCTTCAGAAGCGAGATCTCAGACGACAATGACTCCCAAGGCTCGACCCCTTGCTCCCCCACTCTGCAGGGCAACGCCAGCTGTCCCTTTTTCGACCGCCAGCTGTCAAAGCTTAGCTCCTTCAACTTCAAGCCCAACCTCAGAAGGTCCGGGCAGATGCCCGTCCCTCCCGAGGAGCTTAGGTGCCCGATATCCTTGCAGCTCATGTACGACCCTGTCATCATAGCTTCCGGGCAGACATATGAAAGGGTTTGCATTGAAAAGTGGTTTGATGACGGGCACCAAACGTGCCCAAAGACCCAGCAGCAGCTCCCACATCTCTCACTTACTTCTAATTACTGCGTGAAGGGTCTCGTGGGCGGATGGTGTGAGCAGAACGGAGTTCCCGTCCCAGAAGGTCCTCCCGAGTCACTTGATCTCAACTACTGGAGGCTGGTGCTCTCGGAAAGCTACTCGGCTGACTCGAAGTCACTCGAGTACAAGGGTGTGCCACTTAACAACATCAAGGTGGAAGAGGAGGAGGAGGATGAAACTTGCGAGGCTCGTGTGTTTGAGAAATACAAGGGGTTCTTAAGGGTTTTGGAGGATGAGGAGGATGGTGATCTGGTGAGGAAATGCAAGGTGGTGGAGAAAATAAGGCACTTGCTCAAGGATGATGAAGAGGCCAGGATTTATGTGGGGGCCAACGGCTTTCTGGAGGCATTGCTGAGGTTTCTGGAGCATGCAATATCCGTTGGGGACCAGACGGCCCAGGAGACTGGAGCCATGGCTCTTTTCAACCTAGCTGTAAATAATAACAGGTACCCACTTAAGATTTTGAAGATGCAAGTTCTGTGAGTTTTTTTCACTATTTCCTGCATCGATATTTGGCAAAATTGCAAGTGGCGTTTTTAGTCCTAAGAATTGAACATTTTTGCTATTTGGTCCTATGATTTTAAAATTCAACGCAATTTCAGTCCTTTGGGATTGAAAATGCAACAAAATTTAAAATTGATGGATTTTTTTATTAGCAATTTAAGTCCCTATAATTTTAAATTTTGTTGCAATTTCAGTCCCAAATGACTGAAATTGCAGCAAAATACTAAATTACAGGATCAAAAGACAAAAAGTTGAAATCTTGGGACTAAAAATGCTATGACGTTAAACCAGCAATATTAAAAATGCAATTTTGCCTCGATTTTTATTCTTCACAGAACGTATTCAATAAAAAAGTTTGTGTGACGGTTTTTCAGAAACAAAGAATCGATGCTGGCCTTGGGCGTGCTGCCATTACTGCACAAAATGTCCAGCAATGCGGACTCAGCAGGAGCAGCCACGGCCCTGTATCTAAACCTATCATGTCTCGACGAGGCCAAGGCCATAATCGGGAACAGCGTTGCAGTCCCTTTTCTGATCTCGGTCCTGAGGAACGAAAACGAGGAGCAGTGCAAGTTAGACGCTCTTCACACCCTCTACAACATATCCAGTGAGCCGGCCAACATTCCTCACCTTCTGACAGCTGGCATAATCGAGGCCCTCCAGGCTGTCATCGGTCACCCGTGGACCGAGAAATGCATAGCCATCCTAATCTATTTGGCGTCGAGTAAAAACGCGCGTGACGAGATTCGAGCAGTGCCGAGCTTGATTAACGCGCTTGCTACTGTTCTTGATGTGGGGGAGCCTGTGGAGCAAGAGCAGACTGCAGCTTGCCTTTTGATGCTATGCAGTTTGGATGAAAAGTGTACTGAGATGGTGCTTCAGGAAGGGGTTATACCCTCGTTAGTGTCGATTTCGGTGAATGGGACTGTGAGGGGAAAGCACAAGGCGCAGAAGCTCCTGATGCTGTTCCGGGAGCAGAGGCAGAGGCACAAGGAGAGGGAACCATCGCCATTGCCCACAGAGCCAGTCTCTCAGAGGCCCCTGTCAAAGACGGTGTCCAGGCATAAAGTGGGTAAAGCGTTGAGTTTCTGGAGGAAGAACAAGAGTTTTTCCGTGTACCACCAGTGCTGAGAAAAAGTGGGGATGATAGATTAAACGATTAGTTGGTATGGATTGCACTACACTCTGGAGGCTTGGAGATCATACTTGGTGGTGTCTCTGTTGTGAATAATCAATCCCTTGGGTGCTGAGTAGAGCACGTTTTGAGATGAGGCATATCATGTATCACAATACGTTCTTCTGTTAGTGGTTTTCGGTCCACTTTTAGCTTCGGAAGTATCTGCCCACAACAGGATTGTAGGAGTATAATAGGGAGATCTACGTGAATTGCCTTGTTGAATTCTCACTACTGAGAGCAGCCAAACAATCAATATATCCGAGAAATAATATCATTTTCTTCCTAGGAGAATAGCTTTATTTCAAACTCCACGGTGGGTGCATTTTATTTTTTAGTTTTTATTTTTTTGGGGACATTTTTGTGTCTACTTTTACCTGGCTTGCCAAGTGCAACTCTAGTAAAAAACAAAACTTCATAAAAACACTCTATATCTTTTTTATTTTTTTTTTGGTACAAATAGGGGAGAAAACAATGGAAACTACATCGCTACTTTACGAGAGTAGACTACATCAAACATATCATGTTCTAACCAAGGTCTTAAACCAACCGGTAGAACTTCGAAGCTTTGCAGGCCTCCTGGAGAAGTTGCGGCCAAAGAAGCCAAAAAAATCCATCGAGAAGTAATGTTAGAAAATCAGAGAAATAAATTGGGTTTGACCTAATTTTGATTGATTTTTTTATGACTAAATATTTAATTCGGGTTGAATTAAACTGTGTAGAAAAATTCTACGTTCCGAGTAGGTAAGCGTGGTATATTTATTTTCTCAAAATTAATTTTTTGTGAGTAAGAAATAAATTATCAATGTTGGCGATTGATATAAGCAAAACGTTGGTTGTGGTATTCGAAAGGTAAAGAGTCTTATCCTACATTGGACTCTTAAATGAGGATAACCCTCTTTATTATAGTAAACAAAGTTTGAAAGGTAACAACAACAACAAAACTATGTACCGAGTGCTAGCGTTGAATTCGGCCACACGCGTGCGCCTGCCTGCCGGTGGGCAGCTCGGGCCCAGGAACGAGCACGGGCTTGGGCCTTGGAATGTTGAGCCCATTACAACAATCTTTAGTTCACTTTTACAACCATTATCGGCTGTGCCACGAGTCTAGTATGCTACAATCTTTGGAGACAAGACACACAGACCCATCAGCACTAGAGGGGATAGGTATATTTATTTTGCGGAAAGAGATTTCATTGTTTTTTCTTTGTCTTTAGAATGGATGACCCCAAAGTTTGTTAGCGGTTGCTTTTGAGTATCTGATGGTAACTTATTAATGGAGGGTAGTTGCTAGTAGTTTAGGGCTAGCTCTTAGTGGTGGATACTGTTTAGCAAGAAGAGGCGGGGAGCTTTTATTGTATTTTACTTTAGTATGTATNTTTCAAATCATAGTGACATCGGATAAAACCGTCACAATATACATTTTTTTTTGTGCAATAAAGGAGGCAAACGCCTTAGACGACAATGTTGCGAGGATAAGAAACCCCTAAGTTATCATGTTCTAACTACGGTTTTACCCCGTGGGTGGGTCGTCAAGAACGTAAAGCCTACTTGGCATTGTCGAGGCCATCGACGCGAGATAGTCAGCTGCGAAGTTCTCTTCTCGATGGATGTGGCGAACCTCCACTTTCCATTCCCTAGCCAATAAGTCTCGAATACCTAGAATGATACTGTTGTTAACCCCGGACGGAGCCGCATCCTGTAGTATCACTTTCACCACGCTGTTATTATCAACTTCCGCAATAACCATGTGATGCCCCCTTATCCCATGCCAACTTTAAACCCTGCAATAGACCCCATAATTCTGCACCCATGATTGAGCAAAACCCAATATTCATCGTAAAACCGGAACTCCACCTGCCCAATTCAACGCGCACTAAGCCTCCGACACATGCCATTTCCATTATTGGAGTTTGTAATCCCCACATGTGTAGTATTTTATTTTAGTTTGTGTTTGTATTTGTATTTTTTTAGGCTACCTTTAAGTAGACATTTTTCTAGATATTCAGCTTATTAGCTGATTGATTCAACTGTATTTGACAACTTTCTAGTCTATAAGGCCTCTTTTACTTTATGGGATGAGATTGGATGGGATTGGACAGATTTATCCCACCCACTTTATACGTCAGTATTTATCCAATGTTCACAAAACATGATGCATTTTCAATCAAGCATTTACTAATCTGGACAAAATGAGATGATAAATAGCACAAGACAAATATACCCTCATCTCCTACACACAAAACATCAGATATTTCCTCCAATTTTTGACCTTAAAAATAAATTATAAATATATTTTAAAGATTAATAGTTTTTAAATTTATTATAAAAATTTTATATATTATATATCAAACTAATAATTCCATGATGAGCTTCGTTTTAACATCTATATTGTACTTAAAAAATAAATATATTTTTACATTTTTTATAATAAAAATTAAATAATCTATTGATATTAATATTTTTTATAATATTATTATTTTAAATAAAATAACATTATTTAAATTAATATTTCTAAATTAAATAATATTATTTTAAATCAATATTTTTTAAACTAAATAATATTATTTCAAATTAAATAAATTTATTTGGATTAAATAATATTTTTTAAATTATATAAATTATATAATTAATATTATATAAATCAAATAATATTATTATAAATTAAATAAAATTATATAAATTAATATTTTTAAATTAAATAAAATTATTTAAATTAAATAATATTACTTTTTTTATGGACAAAATTGTCATTTCATTAGTGGGATAAAACTATCTCACCTATTTGATGGGATTGAATTATCTAACCACATATGCATCTGCGCATGGGACCCACCTGCCGCATACATGCCACATGAACTAAATTCTAGTCCCAATCATGTATAGTAAACGCATGAAAAGGTTGGTTAAGACCGATATGCTTGGATANGA
>BKCP01012736.1:1284538-1336530 GCA_008636005.1 Striga asiatica
GCCGCCGTTGCCCTCTCCTCCTCAGACCGCCGCCGCCGCTGCTCTCTCCGCCGCCCTCTCCTCCGCCGCCGCCGCTGCCCTCTCCTCCGCCGCCGTCGGGCCCTTCCGACTCGTCCGTCCCATTTTTCGAACGTGATCCCGAGAACGGTACCGAGGCTCAGCCCTCTCTAAATTTTTAATTTTTCGATGTATTTACCGTGTTGAATTTTAATTTGCCGTATTAATCGAACTCGATTTAGTTAGATATGTTAATTGTGCATAATCGATTGTGAATATTGTGCTCGATCGATTGTGGATATTGTGCTCGTTTCCTTAATTGATGGTGGATATTGTTGATAGTGAATATTATGCTCGATTGTGAATATTGTGCTCGTTTGTAAATATTGGTGGATATTGTTGATAGTGAATAGTATGCTCGATTGTGAATATTTTGCTCGTTTGTAAATATTGGTGGATATTGTTGATAGTGAATATTATGCTCGATTGTGAATATTGTGCTCGTTTTGTAAATATTGGTGGATATTGTTGATAGTGAATAGTATGCTCGATTGTGAATATTTTGCTCGTTTGTAAATATTGGTGAATAATTTGAAATCAAGGATTAATGACTAATTTTATTTATTTATATGATAAATAAACTATGCTGTACTCAACAAACCAATATGCAACAAAAGCATAATTCAAACTGTACATGTGGGAAATTCGTGAATAATTAAAACAGCTACGCTGTACTCAACAAACCAATATGCAACAAAAGCATAATTTAAACTGAACATGTGGGAAATATGTGAATAATTAAAACAGCTACGCTGTACTCAATAAACCAATATGCAACAAAAGCATAATTTAAACTGAACATGTGGGAAATTCGTGAATAATTAAAACAGCTACGCTGTACTCAACAAACCAATATACAGCACAAGCATAAGAAATTATAATTGAATAAATCAATTGAATTACACGATCTGCGTAATTATTTCCTTAATTGAATAATATTTATTAAATAATATATAAATCTCGGTCAATTCAAAATTAACATATATTACAATCTCGGTCATTTTTGCAGAAAATGACTTCGTCATCCTCGAACCCTCAACCCTACACCCCACACCCCGGCCCCAGTGACCCGTCACTTCTATATCTTCAGAACCGCCACTGATCCAAGGCGGTATATGAGGACGCACCGGGGTTTCGCCACGGCGTGGTTAAGCCACGCCGTTCGGACACCCAGTTCTGGGCTGCCTTGGAGGACAACAAGCAGAATGCCCGGACATGGGAGGCGATCGACAAGGCCGGATTCGGGCCTTTATTTCGGATGGGGCGGGTCCCGACAAACAATCCCCTCATTACATGCCTGCTGGAGAGGTGGCGTCCAGAGACGCACACCTTCCACTTCGACTTCGGGGAGGCCACGATCACTCTCCAGGACGTTCAGATACTCTTTGGCCTCCCCGTCAGCGGGGAGGCGTGCTGGGGACAGACCGTACATCGGACTCCCCAAGAGTGGAGAGGTCATTGCCTGGACGCTCTAGGGTACCTCCCATACGTACAGGTATATTTTTACCTAAAACTTTTATTTGTTTATTTTAATTTTTTTTATTATTATGTTTATATACTTAATTCATGGGTCGCTTTTAACGATAAAAATGTACTTCAAGGATGACGGGGTCCAGGACTACGACTCCAAGACTTGGGACATAAATGGCCAGTGCCTGTATTTCAGTAATCTGGAAGAGGAGTGCAAGCGCCCTCTGGAGGATGGACTCCCTACATCAGAGTACGAGAAGAGGGCGCGAGCTCTGATACTCTGGTGTATTGGGTCCTTCTTCTTCCCCGACCATCGGGCCAACGGAGTCAACCTCTACTGGCTGTCCCTGTTGAATGACATCGATGCTATTCCGGGGTACAGCTGGGGTGGAGCGCTTCTGGCCGGGGTATATAGAGCGCTCTGCGACGCCTACGAGACGCGAGAAAAATATATCAAGAGCTGCGTGCAGTTGATTCAGGTAAATTTATTTACTTGTTAATTGAAAATTAATTTTATTTATTGTAAATTACAATAATATGTGCTAAAAAATGTATATGTCCATATGTGCAGGTTTGGGCATGGGAACGCATCCCTCGTGTTCGCCCATTAATGACAAGAACACATTTCGGCTCTCAGGCGGGTTGTCCCTTGGGTGCAAGGTAATAATAACATTTATTTATATTCAACACTTAAGTTATTTCAATTATCAAAATTTGTAATTACAAATAAAACTTTTTCTGTGATTTTTAAGGTGGGTGGGATCTAGGGACATGAGACACCTGGTGACGGGCACGGCTGCCATCCGAGATCAGCTGAGTGGCCTGAGAGAGACTGATGTAAGTTTCTTAGGTCATAATAATAAATTATTATTATTTTTTTAATTCTATTTTTGTATTAAATTTATTAATAATTCTATAAATATTTTTTTTCACAGTTCGATTGGGTACCCTATCAGACGTACATAGACGAGGGTCGGCTCCCGGAAGTGTGCACACGAGACCGACATCTCTGGATGTACAAGGGGTGGATCTTCTGCTGGAACATCGCAGAACCCCACGAGACTGATAGGGTGCTCCGCCAGTTTCGGTGCCACCAGCCCGTCCCCCAACAGCCGCTCATTACTAGTCTAGCCGACTGGGACACCCGCCACAAGGGCTAGGGCATGACTGGGAGGGCATACACCGATTGGCAGGCCTTCCATGCTGATCTTGGGAGGATCTGGACCGAAGAGAGAGATCAGAACGTCCTCCAAGATGTCCCGGTGGATCCCTTCCTGCAGCCGGCAGATGGGTACATTGATTGGTTTCACAGTAGGACTGTGAGACTATTCAATGACCCCAACAACTACGCGGCGATCTCACAGGACGGCGGGTTTCAGCCATATGCCGACCGGGAGAAGTGTCAGGTAACTGTCTTCAATGAAGTAATTATTATTATTATTATTATTATTTTTAATATTTGATAGTTATTTGAATTTAATTTTGCAGTTTTCGGGTACGGAGGTGGCGTATAACATGCTAACGAACATTGAAGATATTGATACGCTACCTCCCCGAGCGCAGTCACAGTTCCAGCAAGCCCAGGAACTTCTGTACGCTTCTCTGACTGTTGGGGGTCAGTCGGTCACACAAGGGGCGTCGTCGGAGCAAATTCTATCTCAAGATGAGTACGCCCCACCCCAGCATACACATTCTCAGCGGGCGAGGCATAGACCGGCGCCCCACATTGGTGGAGGGAGAAGATGCCGTGACCACGAAGAAGGTGAGATTTTTTTATTTAACTACAAATATATATATTTTTTTTGTTTCTTTTTATTTATTTGTCCGGTCGAATTATTGATTTTTTACAAAAATTAATTAATTAGATGGACAAGAAGAAGAAGAACCAACCACGCCTGGACCGACCGCAGGATCGTCTTCTTTGTAACTGGGGTCTCGGAGAGGGTCCCGAAACCGCAAGGCTAGGAAACCATTTACTCCTAGTTAGTTTGTTTTTGTATTCTGTGATTTTGTGGACATATTTTTTTTTATTTTTTATTTTTGTATTGGATTTACAGATATTTATTTTTGATGGTTTTGGGTATATATTTTGTGGTTCACTTTTTTTTTGTCGGTACTTATGGTTGTCTTTTTCTATATAGTGTTTCATATATGTATGCATGTTAGATTTTATCATTTGACGAATGAATTGATATTAAAATGATATTATTTCTTGTTCAAAATGTTAAATTGAAATTTATAAAAAATCTTAATATTGAAGGATAAGAATAAAAAATTCAGTTAAAATAAACGCAACGCGATCGCTGATAAACGAGTTCGTGAACATAATCGAGCCTTAAAAAAATTAAAAAAAAAAAAATACATAAAAACGGATTCTAAGAATCCGTTTTTCTTAAAAAAAAAAAATCAAATAACAAAAACGGATTGCGAAAATCCGTTTTTAAAACAAACTCGGATTTAATTAAGGTTAATCACTTAATTAAATAAAAACTCACTTAATTAACGAAAAACGGATTATCAAAATCCGTTTTTTCTTTCGGGATTAAGTAAAAACGGATTCTGAAAATCCGTTTTTTAGGGAAAAACGGATTTTCAGAATCCGGCTGTTTTACTTTTTTCCACATTTTATTTATTTATTTATTTTTTTCCACATATTTTTGTTTTTTTTTATATAAATAAATGATTCAAGACTTAATGTCACGTAAAACTAGACCAAAGCATTATTTGAATAGATTGGAGTTGCCAATTGCCATTATCTGATACCTACATTGACTTGGAAAACGTAGTTAACCTGCTCAATCTGAATCGAATTTTGCAAGTGTGAAATTGCTGTTAGACTTCGCTTGGAAATTAGGACAGAACATACAGCAATGAAGTTGGCGCCTAGAGAAACTGATAAACTGATGCTCCACAGCGCTGGAGCTTTGGCACAGAAACGTTTGGCGCGTGGGTTGAGGCTTAATCACGCTGAAGCTGTTGCTCTTATAGCCGTACAGGTAACGAATTTTTCTTTAACTCGTGAAGTATTTTCGATAATTCGCTTTAGGTGCTTGGTTCATATTTTTTTTTCCTTTATGTTTTTTTGTAGTGAGTTTTTGCATTCTTAGAGATTCAGGTTGTTTCATTTATACTTACACGTGTGTATGCGTCTGCGAGTGTATTGTTTTGGTTTCCAGTTGTCTCTTTCTATATTTCTATATTTCCAATTCATGATCTTGGGCTGTTACAGATATTGGAATTGGTCCGTGATGGGAATAAAAGTGTGGCTGAACTTATGGATCTTGGGCGACAAATTTTGGGAAGGTAATGTGTAAAATAAGCATTTAAATTCAACATTTTAAAATTAATTTTGATGTTTCTGTGGAACTGCAGAGATGATTTGAACTTCATGTACAAATGGAACTTCAAAATGTGATCTATGATTAATGATGTTAGAATTGGCACCTTCTGAGCTTTTATACGTGGAGAGATAATTGAAGAAAAGAAAATGTGAGTGACGTTCTTGGTAAAGCTAAGATCTGCACGACCTTAAAGTTAACCCGATGTTGCAGAAGACAAATATATTATTTTTCACTTGCTCGAATCTTTTGGGTTCTTGTACCAATGTTTAACGGAAGTGGCGACACATTTACAGTCAATGTTGTTTTTCACATCGCAAAAAGTTAAATTACAGTGAGGGAATACGATTTTCTGAGAAATAGTGTAATTTTAGTTTAATCAACGAGAAAACACCTAGAATTACGAAATTTCGAGTGTTAGAACCTATAGCATGCAGCATCTCTTGAGTGCTAGAAGACAAGACTTATTTTTATGGAACCACTACTTATTGTTAATTTTGTGTGGGTTTCACGAGTGATTGATTGGTTCGTGTGATTCTTTTCTTAGTAACCACTAGGTGATTACTGATTCCAATGTATTGCATAAATGGATATCTTGTGTTTACAGGAGACAAGTTCTTCCATCTGTTCCTTATCTCATGGATTCAGTTCAGGTATTGGATGAAATAATCTATTAAGTTAATGATAAGAAACAAGGATGTTTTGGTAATATTGGGTTTTGATCTACAAATAGGTTGAGGGGACCTTTCCAGATGGGACAAAGTTGATAACAATCCATGATCCTATATCAAGTGAAAATGGAAATCTGGAGCTAGCTTTACATGGGTCTTTCCTTCCAGGTATTTTAATATTTTTCTAGATAACCTGTTCTATTTTTAGTTCAGCTACAACTTGTTTTCTTAATTCTGGCCTCAACATTATAGGGTTTTGTACAGGAAGCATCAAAAGTGGGATTCATATGGGTCAACTTTGGCTTCTTAAGGATTATATAATTGGTTAACTAAGTTGAAACAGTTGCATTCTATATGAACCTTAAGCTATCAATAAGACATTTGTACTATGCAAAGGTAGTCCCAATTATAACAAAACATTTACTTGAAGAAACTAGCTGATTTTGTCCCAATTAAAACTAAACTTTTACATGAAGAAACTAGCTAATTACCAAAAGCAAAAGACTTAAACATCAAAATAAAAGTTGATGCATAAAATCAGATTTCAAAATAATTTTCTTGGGAGAAATTGCAATATTGGTTTTAATAGGATTGATCCGTTTCAAAGTAAATTTCCATAAACTCTTCCCAAGTTGTGAATAAGAATAAGGACTCATTTTGGCCTAAGGTATAACTAAAGGTGGATCTTATTTTGCAAAAAACAACTCCTAGTACTTGCATAATCTCTTACTTTGCAACTCGGTCATTCATGTGGACCATGATGCGGTTTTGTTTTACAATATATTATATTATCATGCCATGTTCTGCATCTCATATGGTTCATTGTACAAAACTGATGCTAATTGCTGCAGTTTGGTAACCATAGGCTAGAGATGTTACATGGGCTAAATATGGTTGGATTCTCTATTCCCGGCCTCGTTAATTGGGGTTGCTCGACCCGAACTGTTTAGCCCGAGCCCATTAGGGCTAGCCCGCAGGCTAATTGGTTAGCCTGCTGGTGCTGGCCCTTTTAGATTAATATAATAAGATTTTGATACCCATATTTATTTCTTATTATAGGAAAAAAATAGTTTTATGTATTTTTTGTCGCTATGTAATACGCAACAACTTATTTATTTTTAAAATTTGTTGTCATACTAAATTTTGTTTCTAAATTAAAAAAATAATAGAACTAATTTCCTTTTTGGTATATAAAAGAAACATGTAATCTATTATCTACGTCAGCATTAACTTAAGTAACTTTTTATTTTTTCGTTTTAGTAATTTAATTTAAATAATTATGTAAACATATTTGAAATATGTTTAAATTCAAATATTTGCATTTAAATTTGGAACATTAAAAACTCTGATAAATTAAGTCTTTGTTTGGCCCTGGCCGTTTAGCCGTTTAGCCGAATTAGACATGGAAGTCTAATGAACATCCAGTTTTTTGTTTTTACATTTTTGTTCCCTTCCCTATGAGGGATTTGAGAAAGAACTCTTGTGAATGAATTGTTCTTAAGGAGGGTGTTTCTTTTCCTGCAGTTCCATCTCTAGATAAGTTTCCAGACCTTGAAGGTTGTAAAATTCCTGGTGAACTAATATTTGGACCAGGACGTATTACAATCAACTTAGGAAGGAAAGGTGTAGTTCTCAAAGTGGCTAACACTGGTGACAGACCTATTCAGGTAGTTGAATTATGAAAACATCATATTTCTATTTCTTGCAGCTGAATGTGTAATATAATTCAGTTATCAACATGTCTCCCCCTGCGGATCCAGTGAAGTATATATTCCAGGCATATTGTTAAGATCTTCATATTTCTTTTTGGTGATAATGATGGACCACGAACATTTTTGGTGATAATGATGGATGGACCATGAACATAATGCAGTTAGTTATTCAGGACATGCTCAGTGTCCGATTTGGCTATGAACTTTGGATCTGGACCTGCTTTTGCGCCATGCACCAACATTATCGTTTCATATGAATCACTATAGTTAAGAGCAATAGTATCTATTTAATCTTTGTGACTTCGGAGAATTGTACTATATTCAATAATACATAATAAAATTAGCTATGTGATAGTAAATTATTTGAAACTGACTAGTGACTGCGTGCATATGCTAAAATCTTTCTTATATTTTGACCTCTCCAGGTTGGAAGTCATTATCACTTCATTGAAGTCAATCCGTACATGGTTTTTGATAGGAGAAAAGCATATGGCATGCGCCTAAATATCCCTGCAGGAACTGCTATTCGTTTTGAGGTTTCAATTTTGCTATATGTTTCTTTATAATTGATTGCATATATGATAATTGTTTTCATGTCTTAGTATAATGCTTGAGAGTATTATTATGCTTGTGCCGTTATTCTTTGAACTTTTGTGTGTGCTAGCACACAGTTGGATTGCCTTACTGAAGCATCAAACTTTGTACTTAACTTTACTAACTGTACTATGAATAACTTATGTTCTAATAATTATTGTTATCTCATAGGACTATCATTCATAGAGAAGTCAAAATTATTTTGTGTTTGGTTGTTTTCAACCGGAACTTTGTTCCTGATCATCATGTGACATTAATATTAACTTACGTGAAAAAAGGTACTATGCTTGGCTAGTGATATGGTCTATTGACGTGATCCTTTTTTCTCTTATCCTAATCAGTTTTAACTTATCTAATTCGGTGCCTCCCAGAAATCTATTACATCAGTCAAGGTAATTTTAAGTTTTCAAATGTCAGTTACATTACATTGTATTTAATGGGCTAAAATTTGGTCCAATGACAGTTACGTTATATTTAGTGGGCTGAAAATGAGGTTGTAAGTAGTTTAGCTTAATTAGTAAGCATATTAGAATGTATCTGAGTTGTATATATATAAGAAATCTCCAACGGGATGGTTGGTTGGATGGTTGTGAGATCCGAATGTTATCCTATTTGTGTGGCTGTGATACCATGTTACAAACATAGCGTTTTTTAATGTGTGTCCTTTGATGTGAATAGATGAGCTATATAGACCGTTATATGGCCTGTGATATATAGGCGTTGATATCCTCAACATCCCCCAAACTCAAGGTGGAGGGTCCGAAGCATTGAGTTTGAACAAGTGAAGTCGATGTTGTCTCTAGATTGTGCTTTGGTGAAGAAATCTACTACAGTTCTAGGGCAAGGGCATATATTCTGATGACAATGAGGTTGAGTAAAGGACGTATCAACACCAATATATTTTTTAAGTTCATGGATCATTAGCAATTTGTATGGCTCCAGTATTACCGCAAAGAAGAGGTGTAGGAGCATCACATGATATACCACAAAATCAGCTAACAACCATCAAAGCCATATAATCCGTTACAATTGCCTGCTTTTTGTACTTCAATGTAAGAGGAGAAGAACTAAGAAAAATGCACTAACCAATATCATAAATAATGACTATATGTTGGATTACTTGCCCAAGTAGAGTCCCACCAGTAAGTATGAAGCTGAAGCAGACTATCATGAGCATAAAATAAACATTGAGATGGTGTTCCCTTTAAGTACCGTAACACACGAAGCAAATGTCCAAAATGAACTGAAGTAGGAGCACTCACAAACTCACAAACTAACTCACTCAATACATGAACAACATGAGCAACGACAGGCTTGGTAATAGTTAGATAAACCTAACTGCCCTCAATATGCTGATATCGAGAAGGATCCTCAAGAGGCAGTGGATAAAAGTTGCAAGTGAAGATTCATAGGTGAAGTCGTTGTCCGATAAATAGAAATACCAGAACAAACAAAAAGATTTTGTATGTATTTGGATTGGGGAAAGGTAATAGTTTGAGTTAGAGTCCATCGCCTTAAAGTCCAAGAAGTAGCTAAGAGGATCCAAATCGGACATTTGAAATTGCTACTCTGCAATGCGCGAAGCTTCTTGATAATTGGATGGTTCATCAACAATAGCACTGGCACGTGGAATAACCAAGGAGGCTCAATAATAACACGATCACGTGAGACTCTTCAGGAATAGCGTGTGTCACATCAGAATCAACAGAATCATAAAAGAGTGTGCAGAAGTGTATTACTATCTTGAACGTAGCGTTGTTGGTTGTCCAAAAAGTGGAAAGGCTCATAATCATGGACTGCTTGACACGGTTGACGATGACAACCATCACTTTTCAATCATTCATCCAGTAGCATTACTATTATCAACCATTCGTTCGTGTGCATCCTTAGTTAAGTGGAAAGCCAGACCATAAACAGTTTAAACAAAAAAAGCTCACTCTCGATAATTCTGACCATCAAAAGTGATATTGATAGCAATTGCATTAAATTGCAAAATGATTCAACTTCGTATGAACGACATGTATGCCTTCACGATATGTGGATGGTACACGAACGACATATGAAACATATAATGACGAGGCGCGGTGAAATATGAATGAAGGTGCTGCGACAGGTAGCGTATGACCGCTACAGGTGTGATGACAAAAAAAGTAATTGACGAGTGCCAGGACGGATTAGAATTTACGAACCCTAACCCCGACAAGAGACGGATATGAAAAAGAACAAAACGGACACCAAAACCTCCCCGAATGAAAAATCTGAGAATGCCGGAAGGTTCCGAGTAGACGGAAGTTGGCAAAAAAAAATCCGGCATGCCACGCGCCGGTGCGTTAGGATGGCCGTAGGTTGTTCCTGTTACAAACCTTAGGGTTTCTGGACGAATGAATGAATCACAAGTGAGGATGCCCATATATATAGTCTTCGGGCATAAGTATATATGGGCTAGGCCTATAATAGTTAACACCCCCCTTTAAACTCAAGGTGGAGGTGGAGGAACCGATGCATTGAGTTTGAGCAAATGAAGCCGATGTTGCTCTCTGGTTTGTGCTTTGGTGAAAAAATCAGCCACTTTCAGTTCTGCGGCACATACTGAAGAACAATTGTTTTCTGATGACAGTGAGATCCGGTAAAGGAATCATCAACACCAATGTGTTTTGTAAGTTCATGCTTTACTGGATCATTGACAATTTGGATTGCTCCAGTATTATCACAAAGAAGAGGCGTAGGATCATCACATGAAATACTAAAATTAGCTAACAACCACCGAAGCCATCTAATTTCTGAGGTGGTAGTAGCAAGTGCTCGAAGTTCTGCCTCTATGCTAGATCGAGATACAACTGCCTGTTTCTTGGACTTCCATGTAAGGGGAGAAGAACCAAGAAAAATGTAATAACCAGTGACAGAATGACGATCAGTTGGATTTCTTGCCCAAGTAGAATCCGAGTAAGCATGAAGCTGAAGCGGACTATCACGGGCTTATAATAAACACTGAGATGATGTTCCCTTTAAGTATCGTAGCACGCGAAGCAAATGCCCAAAATGAACCGAAGTACGAGCAATGTCAGGCCTAGTAACAGTAACGTAAACGAGACTACCTATAATATGTCGATAGCGAGAGGGATCCTCAAGAGATGTAGCATCACTAGGACGAAGCTATAAGTGAAGATCCATAGGCGTAACCGCTGTACGATTATCAGTAATACCGGAACGAACAAGAAGGTCTTGTATGTATTTGGATTGAGAAATGTAATAGCCCGAGGCAAAATGCATCACCTCAATGCCCAAAAAGTAGCTAAGAGGACCCAAATCGAACATTTGAAATTGTTGACCAAGTTGCTTCTTGACATGAGAAATATGTTCTGCCTCATCTACCGTAATCAACATATCATCAACATATAGAAGAATTCGAGTACGCCACGTGGAGAGAGATGAATAAACAAAGCAGGATCATGATCACTAGGGGAGAAACCAGCAGCCCGTATGACAGAAACAAAACGGTCTCAAACCAAGCACGATGAGCCTGTTTGAGACCATATAATGCGCGACGAAGACGACAAACATGTCCAGAGGGGGCATCAACACCCGTTGGTGGCCGCATATAAACTTCCTCATGCAGATCACCATGAAGGAAAGCATTCTTCACATCCATATGAGATATGGTCCAACAACGAGTAGCAGCCACTGCAATCAAAGTACGAACAGTCGTCATGTGAGCAACGGGAGCAAAAGTCTCATCATAATCTCGCCCGTCTGCTGAAAGCCTCTAGCAACAAGACGAGCTTTATATCTTTCAATGGAGCCATCCGACTTGGTCTTAATCTCAAAGACCCACTTAGAGGTGATAGGCACGGCATGCGATGGTAACGGAACAAGATCCCAAGTGCCAGTACGATTAAGTGTAGCAAGTTCCTCTGACATAGCTAGTTGCCACTCCGGAATACTCGAAGCTTCCTGATAGGTTGATGGCTCATCAATAATGTGGCATGTGGGACCCACATGCTCAAACTCCGGCCACAAAAATGACCGGAAGGTCGATTCAAGGGAGGCGAGGCTATTGGTGTGGGAGGTGAGATCCGAATGTTACTCTATTTGTGTGGCTGAGATACCATGTTACAAACCTGGGTTTCTGAATGTGCGTGTCTTTGATGTGAATAGCCATATATACAGATCAACAACTATATTGGCTGTATAAGTTGGGCTTTGATATACTTAACAGATCCACACCAATGTCTGCAATCTTTTGCCTTACAGAACTGCAACAACAATGTGGGGCCATGTGAAAAAAGTCTATAGACAATAATTCTACTCGGTGATTTCACATTGACCAGGAATAGCCATCTTCAAACCCGATAATCTCTCAGTCTCAAATTTTTATTCTCAATTCATGAATTTCTGTGATACTGTGTGCAAGTTTAACTTCTGAATGACTAAGTTCCATGCATATAATTCATGAAACCACTAAACAAGATCAATTTCTTATGAAATTAAGATCATAATTTGAAGGTGTTCAATCTAGTATCATGCACAAAGATCTTATACCATCATTGGATACTTATCGTAGTGATCTGCTACGTGAAGAGAAGCGCCTTCTATACAATTCTTGGTTGCAAACTATAAAGCATCCCGGATTCTGTCATATATGATGTGCAAAGTAAACAAAAAAGTCCTGACTTACAAGATGTTTAATGTTTCTACTTAAAGGAATTGAGGCCTTATGCTTCAAATTGTCGAAATGAATTTGCAAATTGCAAGAGTGATGGACATATTATTAAAGGTTTGCCCGGTTAGACCACCCAAGTGAAATGCAACAACTTTTGCAACTGCAATTTGGTCTTCTACTCCTAGCATTTCTATAGGACCTGTCCAACAAAATACTCTTAATTTGACACCTGAGATGGTCCCATAAATGATTATTTTTGCATCCTTTGCTTTGGCGATTACATCTTCACTGTAAAATTTTTATTCAGAGTTTCTAACCATATGACCAACAATGCCTAATCCCTCTTGAATATAAAAGAATTCTGGGAGTCAAAAAATACATACCTCCAATGGAAATCTAGTTACGTATCATAGCAACTAACGATATTTCTTCATCTATAAACAATGTTCTCTCTCGTAGTCTCAGCGGTAGTCTCATATCAGTTGGTTAATTGGTTGAGAATGACTGTCGAGTAAATTTTTCAAAAGTCTGGTGGTTTGGTGGTTTTGCAGGACCTAATGTTGGACGTCTTTTTCCTATCTATTTTTCATAATATCCAAGNAGGGAGTGTGAATCAAATCGTGAATTTTCTCGTATTAATTGAATTATAAAAGCAATAAAAGAGGGGGGATTGGTTTAAAAACTAAACTTATTAAAAATCCTAATAAACAAAGGAAATAAAAATAAAATAGAATAAATAAAGAGAAGTTTCTAGTTCACGGTTCCGTCTACACCCTCGACTGACTCGTCTAATCAATTTTAATATCAAATCTCGCTATCTCATGGAATTACTAGCCCTAGGTAACGACACGGTCTGTTACCCGAATTTTTCCTTATTTTTAATTTAACCGTGAGACGCTCGACGATTAAACCTGACTTCTTGTACAGTCCGGAAAAACGTTTTCAAGATTTAATACAATTAGCTGCTTTACGAATTAGAAAAATAGGCTAGACTAAGTAGTGAACTCAACCGCGTTCGTTCGCTTAATTAGGCCGTGTTATTCCCGGTAGTTACTATCTTCCGGTTACCTCTTATGAATTAAACACAACAACAATTACGGATTGCAGGTCTAATTCAGATGTAGATATGAAAAGCCTAATCTAGGTGATCAATCTAAACAAGACTAACACATCATGGTGAATTATTCAAAATAACACAAACAATTCCAAAAAGATATTAAAATTATCAACCACGTAAATTAATCAAGACATCGTCAAGTCGTAAGGTTCAACATCACCGGAACTAGAAATAAAAACCTAGCCTAACATAATAAATAAAAAGAAATAATAGATAAAAGAGAGAGATTAATTATCTCCTTCGTGTACGGGTGCGGCCTCCCTCCGCGATTGATCGGGCTCCTCGTACTTTTCCTCTGTCTGCGTCTTATTCCCGTCTCTGTTGCTGAAGCGTGGCGGCTTTTTCTTTTTGCGTGTGCTCCGATATTGCGGCTGCTACGACTTGCGCCAATATATCCGCTCCTATTTTATGTGTGGGGCGTGAAATAAATAATTCCACCCTCAAATAAATCCTTTCTACTCATGTTTCCTCCCCCTGCTTGTCACGATTTTCTTTTTTCCTTTTTTTTTTTAATTATATCCCATGTGTATTTCTTTGCCAAATATCCAGCCCATGCTAATTAACTCCTTCTTGGGCCAATTAACCCAACATTGGGCCTTAATCACTTAGCCTTAGCCCAACTCACTAGTAATTCTTTGGCCCGTCTCGTCGTCCATGTAAAATACTCCAATATCCTAAAAATATGACATAAAAATATCAAAGCACTAGAATCCATCTAATAAATAAATAAATCGGAAAACATATAAGTGCGATAAAAATTAAGCATATAAAAATACGCTAATAAATATATAAAATACACACTTTTTCCGACCAATCACCTGGGAATAAGAGCCCTCCATCTCTTAATGTTATTCATTTTGATTGCATCTTTGTAAGCTTGGAAAAAATAAAATTCCACCGTTTCCAACGCATTGGACGAATGTAACACGACCTTTTGATATCATCGAGGAGTGGCATTAGTTTTATCTGATGCTGATTACAAATTCTTGCTGCGTATTATATATAATTTCATTTTCTTGTACTTAAATGTCTCCCTTTGTATGTTTCACTTAATTTATTTAGAGAGTATCGCTGTTGCTACATGAAATTTAGAGATCATCGAAATTTTGGTTACTGTCAATTGCTTTTAATTTTGGTTACTGTCATCTTCTCATATTATTGATACCACTCTTTCATAAAGATTGTTAGTTACATCTTTTTCATTCATTGTTTTCATGGCGAATACCTACTGTGTATTACATTAAATATTAAATAACATACGAGTTAATCATCAACTACTTGTGCATTTTGTTGAGCAATTTTGAAATTTCTATTGTTTGCTAGCATACTTCCACAACATTTTACTTATATTATCAGCTACTTGTACTTTTTGTTGAGCATAGTGAGAACTTTGAACTTCTATTGTGAGCATCCTTCCACAATATTTTAAAAACATTATCAATGATTGAATTATTTTTAACTAATATTTCAAATTGAGATATGTTTAAAGTCACATTGATGATACCTAGTATCATCATAATTGCAAAAATTCTGAAGGTATTTCATCAAATTAATTATCATATCTTTGCAACTTTAATCAAGTTAAATTTTTTCCTCCCCTCGACTTCATTCTCAGTAAAAAATTCAAACTCTTTAATATGAACACACAATCTTTGTTCTCCTCCATACTCTTGGTTAATTTTTTTGAAACCAAATAATGTGAACAAACAATTTCTTTTTTCATCCCCATACAAAGAAATCAAATTTCATAATTTACTTCAAAAGTATTTATGAATAAAGTTTAAAAGACTGTATAATTTCAAAATTGGTTATCGAAAATTTTTAAATACTTGTTTCAACTATTGCCAAGTACTCATCTTACTTGGGAAAGAATAATATACAAATGAATGTAATGTATACTTATTACTGGGAATGTAATGTATACTTATTACTGGGTCTATAATCCTAGCCTTTTGAGTCAGGTAAACTTTTAGTTACCTCTAATATTCATTTTCAATACCATTAATTTTAAACCACAAATCAGGATACATTCAATTTCAATCACATAAGCATGGTATATAGTTAGTTACAAAATGTATAGATTTCTTTTCCCTTTGAATATTAATTTTAAACCAGAACTTCAAAATGCATCAATCCTCATCCACATAATCATGGTATTTATATATGCACCAGTTCGGAGATTGCCAATGTCATAATATACTAATGGAAAAATACTCAACATCGTAATATAGTAAGTAAAAAACATTTTGTTCATTTTTGAAACAAAAATCATAAAATAACTACACTTCCTAATAGTCAGAAAAATAAACATAAGGTAACATAAACATCACTGGAGGGTTGTAACTATGCTTCCTCAGTTCTTACACAGTGGGGAAAGAGAGTATTTACCCAAGGGTCTTACTACAACCCACAACTATGTCTAAAATTACGATTTAACCTTTTCAAGTTGCACATTTTAGGGGTAATTTTCTCTGTCCAAAATTTTGACAGAAATATTTGTCCTTTTAAGATAGTAGCAGATATATTGAATATATATAGATTGCTAAAGTATGTTGCATGTTGTTTCAATTAAAGTGCATCGTTCGCAAAAGCGTAAAATGCAATAAAGGCATTTCAAATTGCAGTGCAGGGTAGAACTGAAAACTTTCTATACATGCATTAAATTGATCTGATGCATTTACTTAGAGGAGAAAGTCAAAATGGCAAATGTAATCAGCTTAAGAACTTTTTGATTGTGATTAATGGTAGAGTTACATGTTAAAATGTGTTATATTTAGGAAATAAGACACCTTAATTTTCTTCAATCTTGAAACTGAGTGCCCTAGAACTTCTCCTGCTTTCACAGCCCGGAGAGACAAAAAGTGTTACACTTGTGCATATTGGAGGTGATCGAGTTATAAGGGGTGGAAATAATATTGCTGATGGTGTGGTAGATGATGCTAGAATCCCAGTAGTGATGCAGGCTGTGCATGAAAGAGGATATGGTTTTTTAGAAGAAGCAAATGCTAGGTCAGGCATATCCCTCTTTGCCGTGAAATTGAAATTTGAGTTTAATTTGATTAAGTTGCACAAACTCTGATTTTTGTTATGAATGCCATTGGTTCTTTCTTTTGAATCGATCGAACAGGGAGTTTGTTGTTGAAGAAGGATCTCCCCTTTCCTTTTCAATGACTCATGAAAGCTATGCTAATATGTACGGTCCAACCACTGGTGATAAAATTCGGCTAGGGGACACTGATTTACTTGCGGAAATTGAAAGAGATTATGCTGTGTATGGGGATGAGTGCGTATTTGGTGGTGGAAAAGTTCTGAGGGATGGAATGGGGCAGGGTTCTGGATTTGACTCACTTGATTGCGTGGACACTGTAATTACAAATGCTGTGATAATTGATTACACAGGAATTTATAAAGCTGATATAGGCATAAAACATGGTAATATTTTTTCTATTGGGAAAGCAGGCAACCCCGATGTCATGGATGCACTCAACATGATTATAGGAGTGAGTTTGGGTATCAGAACTTATAGATTTGTTTTTTCTCGTTTATTTATCAACCAGGAGTTATAGTTCCATTGATATTTTTTTGTCAGGTAAATACTGAGGTTATCGCTGGAGAAGGAATGATTGTTACGGCAGGAGCTATAGATTGTCACGTGCATTTTATATGTCCTCAACTGGCTTATGAGGCATTGACTAGTGGTGAGACTTTTAGAACAATACCTTATAAAATTTTGATGCAAGAGTACAAGTGCTTGTTTTTTGTCGGATCCGCTTTGTCTGTATGCAAACGTAATTTGAGCAAGATGAAATACTTTGGTAAAACATTACATGGTTGGGTTCACTCTTCAATGGTCTGCGAAATGTATTATGTACAAGTATTTTTGGTGCATAGGGTAGAGGCGTGCCCGTTTACTGAGTGTGTTTTGACAAGTTGAGTTATAGAATGTCAAGAACAATCGACCAGGTTTCGGCTCCCAATTGCCATTTTTAGTAGCCTGTCTCAGGTTCAAAACTCATATACTATTTGGTTCCGTAAGAGTTTTCGACTGGAATAAGGATATTTGGTTGGTTTATTTAACTCATTTACTAAATATAGAATTAACCATCTTTATTAGCTTTCCACCTTCCATGCTGAGAGATGTGTTTAAAGGCCAATAATTGTATGTACTGAACAGGATATTTTGTGATCCTTGTTAATGATACCATATGCATCTCTTTTAAGATGTTAATTCACTTTCAGTGTTGTTGTGGGTATGAAGTTGGAAAAAGCACTCTACTATTGCAGTTGATGCAGTTGCTTATTTAACACACCAACTTAATTAACTGATAAATAAAAAGGTTTGGTCTCCCAATTTGGATTTTTTTGCTTGAACTGAGATATTTAGGGGAGAGAAGCTAGATTCCTAATAGGATTACTTGTGACATCCTAGCTTCACTGGTTCTTGTCTAGTCCCTTTCTATATTAAATTGTACAGCGTACTAAACATATTTCCGACTTTCAACCATGTACCATTGAAGACTTTCTGTTTTCTTACATCTCAAACTCGAAGAAAGACATGCTTCTTGATGCCAATTTTAGTAATTGTCACACTGACACTTGATTATTATCATAATAAGTTATATCATCTTATCCTTGTAACATCAAACTATTGGGAAGGTATGCAATTGAATTTTTTATTTTTTTTATTTTTTTTTTATTATTATTATTTGCTATATCTGACACCGTTTGTAAATATGTTTACTACTGTTGGAGAATGTAGCGTAGTTAAAGTTTCCATGTAAAACGTGGAGGAAATTGTTCCCCAACTTAACACACTTTTATGCCTATTTTTCTTAAATAACACGAAGGCATCACTACAATGGTGGGAGGTGGCACAGGACCAGCTGATGGTACACGTGCTACTACTTGCACTCCAGCACCATTTCATATGGAACTAATGTTGCAATCAACAGACGACTTGCCTCTCAATTTTGGTTTTACAGGGAAAGTAGGTTCCCTTATATGAAATTGAATTTTCATTTCATAGACACATGCATTTTCATTCACATTGCACGTTGCACTGGTGGATTTCTTGATATCTGCTGGATTGCTGCCATTCCAAATGCAAAAATATATAGCCTTATGGAGACTTAGGATATGCTTGTGCCAAACCAAATCCCTGTTGTTTGTAGGGAAATTCCTCCAAAGAAGAGGGTCTACACGACATAGTGAAAGCTGGAGCAATGGGATTGAAACTTCATGAGGACTGGGGAACTACTCCAGCAGCAATAGATAGATGTTTATCTATTGCGGAATTATACGACATTCAGGTACCTGCGCTTACTCTTGCGCCATATAACCTGTTTCATACCTGTCAATCTGTTATCAACTTAATCAAGACTTGTCCAGGTTTATATTCATACCGACACATTAAACGAGTCTGGGTTCGTTGAGCATACAATTGCATCATTTAAAGACCGCACTATTCATACTTACCACAGGTATATATAGCTTCTGCCTTTTGATTCTGGGCTTATCTCTAGTAAAAAGTTGTTGGAGGTCACTTCTTGGCTGAGTTGTCGAATGCTAGGCATTTTATTTTTTTTCATTGAGTTTCGTGCAGTGAAGGAGCAGGTGGTGGTCATGCTCCAGATATTATCAAAGTTTGTGGTGTGAAAAATGTTCTCCCCTCTTCAACTAATCCCACACGTCCTTACACCTCCAATACTGTGGATGAGCACCTTGATATGCTTGTAAGGGACAAAGTTATAACTAGTAATTAAAAAGTTTAGAAAAAAGAAGGGAACTAAGTTCTGAAATGGTTGAAATCACACATTCCAGATGGTCTGCCATCACCTTGACAAGAATATTAGAGAGGATGTTGCATTTGCCGAGTCACGAATCCGTGCTGAAACCATAGCTGCAGAAGACATCTTGCATGACATTGGGGCAATAAGCATCATATCATCTGATTCCCAGGCCATGGGTCGCATTGGGGAGGTTCTCTCTTCTTACTTTTTCTTCTGCGTAATTTGTTTCAACAATTTTCTTTTCTTTTATTTTGTGAGTTATTATCATATCTTTTTGTTTATATTATCATTGTAGGAAATATCTCGTTTTAATCTGGTAAGACATGCCATACCTCTTTTTACCTTTGCATTTGACATTTGTTGACAGTGTTCACGCTATCACTTGTTACTAATGGACCCAAAACTCACAGACCCTTTTCTGGGAAAAGTTTTCTCCCCCTTGATGATAATATAATACTTCCTTCTAAAGTGGAAGATTACAGGACTTGACCTACTCACCAAACAAAAATATTGCAAACAGGAAAGTAAATGATTCTTAATGTACTATCTAACTTAGTGTAGTTATACAGGTTTTAAGCTTAGGTCTGATAGTGTAATAGTGTAGTTATACAGGTTTTAACAAATACGTTTTTGTTAAAACCTGTATAGTTACACTATTAGACCTAAGCTTAAAACCTGTATAACTACACTATTACACTATCAGACAATTTGTTTAATTTGTTTCAACAATTTTCTTTTATTTTATTTTCTCTGAGTTATTATCATATCTTTTTGTTATATTATCATTGTAGGCAATATCTCGCTTTAATCTGGTAAGACATGACATACCTCTTTTTACCTTTGCATTTGACATTTGTTGACAGGGTTGTTACTAATGGGCCCAAAACTCCCTGACCCTTTTCTGGGAAAAGTTTTCTCCCCCTTGATGATAATAATATAATACTTCCTTCTAAAGAGGAAGATTACAGGACTTGACCTACTCAGCAAACAAAAATATTGCAAACAGGAAAGTAAATAATTCTTAATGTACTATCTAATTCAGTACAGACAAATAAAATATATAATAATAATAATATAATGCTGTAGATTAATTTTTTTCTTCCTTTTATTGCCGTGATTTCCTTTTTTCTGCCACATGCTTGACCCCAGAACGTCTCATTACTCTCCTCCCGGACATCAAGCTTGTCCTCAAGCTTAATCTGGAATAAGTTCACAAAATGCTCTTAAACGCTCCCATGAGGCATAGGCATCTGCATCCCGCTTTTCTTTAAAGAAAATGAGCACCTCCTCCTGCAAACCACGATTCAACTGGGTTTTGAGCACGGGGAACAACTGGTGGCAAAGGGTTGACCACAGCAAGGGCAACCCCTCTAAATTCTTTTGGAAGAGAAACATGAAAGACTTTGTGGATTCTAGAATCTGTGGGAAGCTGAATTAGTGGATGATAAATAAATATCACTATTACAAATAAATATGTTTTGTTAAAACCTGTATAACTACACTATTACACTATTAGACCTAAGCTTAAAACCTCTATAACTACACTATTACACTATTAGAGGAATGATTTTGTAAAAAAATATACGGACTAAGTTATTCCTTTGTTTGACATATTATTAATGGCAAAATAGTAAAAGTAATTACCCAATAAAATATGATTTAACTATAAAGCCCAAAAAGAACTAAAATTCTTTTTTTAAGTGTGTATATTTACTTCTTTTACATTCTATGGAAAATTCTAAGGTTATCCTTTTCCTTTTTATAAGGGAACCATTCCCTCAAACCCCATTCAATTATTTATTGTTTTGGCATATTTGTTCTTGGCGTAAGGAAATAAGTTACTTTCTATAGGTAAAATAAAATAAAAGAATGAATTTATTTTTGTTTATAGTAAATAAAATAAAATGAATACTCTATAACTAATTTTCACTCTTTTGTTTTATTAAATTTAAATTACTATAGATATATTTAATCTTAATAAGTATGTTTTATAGTAGATATATTTAAATATTAATAATTATGTAGACGTATAACAAACTAAGCATTTTATATATTCTTCAATTTTTTCAATCATTAATCATATGGTTATATGAAATAGACAATAATACTTTTCTATTTAAGTAAATAATTTTTAAAACTTTATTTATATTTTATATCTTCATATGATAAATGGCTACACTCGGACGTAACGTTGGGCCAGGTAAGTCTCGACACTACCATCCCGGAAAACTAAATTTATTTTTTCAATGAAAGGACTCTTGCAATTATATTATTCAATTAGTATCTAACAATGAAAGGACTCTTAAAATATTTAAAAATATTAAATAATGCAAATAGGATAAAGGCATTATAATTTTAAAATTTTTTACAAATATTAAATAACCCACATAAATATAAATAAAATATAATAATTTTAAATAATAAAAATATAAATCATGCGATGCACATGTACTTTACTAGTCACACCAAAATGAGGAATAGGATAAAGGCACCTGAATATAAAAAGGCTGTCAAGTATATAAGTGATCCACTCCAATTCAGAGACTGAGGAGATTGCCCTATCTCAGGGGACATTATTTGTTGCTTCTTACTCTTCCATGAATCGAGTGATTCTCCCAAATACACACAATAGCATGTGACAGAATGCCCCCTGGTGTCCTTATAAGATGCTCAATCTGCATCTCACAGTAAACTATAAGAGTAAAGGAGTTACTATGTGGAATAAGAAGTCTATAATGGCATGATTGGTATAATGGAATGGAATTTCGTAGGAATGGAATGAATTGAAGCATGAAATGATTATGGGAATGGAATGAAACAAGTTTTGTCATTGATTCGTTTGGTATGCAGAAGGAATAGGATTTGAATGGAATGACATTATCATTTTTTATTATAAAAATAAATAAAAGTTTTTTTTAAAAATAATGTACTTTTAATAAGTTATATATAAATGCTTTTTTAATAATATATAAAAATAAAATAATATATTTTTTAATATTATAAAAAATAATATATTTTTTATAATATATAAAAATAAAATAATATATTTTTAAATTATATGTAAAAAATAATATATTCTTAAAAGTAATATATTTTTAATATATAATAAATAATATATTTTAATAATATATAAAAATAAAAAGTAATATATTTTTAATAATATATGTTTTATTTTTTAATTAAAAATAAATAAAAGTAATTTTTCAATTTTTTATTTAAATTTTTTATTTAAATAATTTTATTTAATATATTTTAATCATGATTTATATATATTAATATATATGATACATTTATTTTTTATTATTATTTGTTAATTTTATTTTTTGAAAAATTGATTCCTACACACATGGGAATGAGAAAACCTTTCATTTACTATGAGATGACTAATCCAATGGAGATGAGTTTTGCCATTCCAATGGGAATGGTCATTTCTTTCCAAAAAATATACCAATCATGGGATAAAGAATGAATGAGTAAGAGAATGATCATTCCATTCCAATGCCATTCCTTCCTACCAATCATGCCATAAGTAGTTGTGCCTTTCAGTATTTTAGGATGTGCATGGTTGCTTCCCAATGTGAAGAATGAGGTGCATGAACAAATTGGCTTAGTTGCTCAACAGCATATGTAATATGTGGCCTGCTTAGATTGAGATAGAGTAGTTTCCCACAAGCCTTCTATATTGATGTGGATTATGTGAAGGTTCTCCATCTTCTGAGTGATATTTCAGTCTAGTAGGAAGAGGAGTGATCACATCATTACAATCCAACATGTTCAAGTCACCCAACATGTCCAAGATATACTTCTTCTGAGATAAGGAAGTTCTTTGCTGACTTCTTCCAGTTTCAACTCCTAAGAAGTACTTTGCAAGTCCAAGGTCTTTGATAGTCAATTCCTTGTCAAGAAAGTATTTAAGATCCTCTAACAGCTCCTCATTATTGCTTGTTAATGAAACATTATCCACATACACCAATATTGCCATGAAGTTATCCCCGCTCTTCATAGTGAACAGACAGTGATCATGAGGAGATTTAATCATACCAAAGACAGACAACTTCTTGCTCAGTTCTTTATTACACTATCTGGAATCCTGTTTGAGCCCATACAAACTCTTCACCAATTTACAAACTTGTCTATTTCTTGCCTTGGTGTAGCCCTATGGTGATACCACCATGTAAACCTCTTCTGATAAATGCCCATCAATTTATTGTAGGCTCCATCTGTTCATGGTGGTAATTGCTACAAAAATTTTGGTGACCAGCAGAGAAGATGTCAAAGAAGTCTATTTCTTCCACTTAATTGTACCCCTTGGCAACTAATCTTTCTTTGAACCTCTCAACTGTTGCATCTGCCTTCCTCTTTATCTTAAACACCCATTTTGACCCTTTGACTTTCTTACCAACAGGAAGTTCCCAAGTTCGATTCTGCTCTAATGCTTAAAGTTCTTTTCTTCATGGCATTAACCCAGGCTGGCTTGTCCATAGTATGTTGGCTTCTTTTCCACATAGGCATTTTTCACAAAACTTGCAAAATCAGTCCCTTTATCCTCATCCTCAACATGTTCAGTAACACTATTGCACACAGTCATTATGCCATCTTGGTGGCTGTATGATCCTGCGACTCCTTCTCAACCTATGCTCCTCCTCATGTAGGGAAAGGTGATGTCACATTCTCAGGCAAAGATTCTTCATTAGAGTTTTCAATTCTCATTGTAGTGGTTGGCCGCAAACAGTCTTCTCATATGATATCTCTGCAAAAGGAAACACATCTTCTTAAAAGATCACATCTCTACCAATAAACACCCTCTTTGTGTCCAAATAATAGATTGTATCCTTTCTTTCCTGTCACATATCCCAAAAATATGCATTTGCATCCTCTGTGATCAAATCTTGATTTTCTATGGTTTGTATTTACTGCATAAGCCGAGCATTCAGAAGGCTTCATTCTATGGTACTCTGGTCCTTTCCTGCACAGTATCTCAAATGGAGTTTTCCATCCTAATAGTGAAGTGGGAACTCTATTGATGATGTACGCTGCTGTGAGTATGACAAAGGGCCAAAACTTTAAAGGTAAACGAGCTTGATGTATCAAAGCTCTTGCTACTTCCAACAAAGGTCTGTGTTTCCTTTCCACTACACCATTTTGTTGTAGCGAATAAACACAGCTAGTCTCATACAATATTCCCTTTAAACCAAGAAACTCATGTAATTCTTTTCCATTGTTTGATTTGACCCTCTTGGCGTTGTATCCAAATTGTGTTTCTGCCATGCTTATAAATCCCCTCACCAACTTTCCAACTTGTGATTTATGCATCATCACAAACACCCAAGTCCCTCTACTATAGTCATCCACTATAGTGAGAAAGTAAGGTGTGTGTGTAACAACCTTTTCTCTGCAGAGTTCCCATATGTCCATATGTAGCAACTCAAGACAACTCTCTTTGTGTATGGTACGGTACTGCTTGGAGAAGGAAGCCTGTGTTGTTTGGACTTAAAACATGCATCACAAGAATGCAAACACCTCTCAATCTTACTGTCAAGCATGGCCTAAGCATTTATGCCATTTCTTCCACAAAAATCTGATTTTATTGTATTTAAAATCAAATATTTATTTGTCTATATTCGCGCGGCCCTTTATTGTGATAATGATTTGGTTGCATTTAATTAAAATATTTATTTTTCTACGTGGACCAATTTTGATTATTGATGAAAGGAAATAGTATAGGTTTTGAAATCGTGTATTTAGATGATTTGAGTTTCATGGTGGGTTAATCCTATTTTGTAGGCATAATTAATCATAATTACAATTTTGCCATTAGAAAATAAAAAATGTAAGGACTTTTTAGTCCGTTTATTTTTTTACAACATCACTCCTCCTTTATAATAGTATAGGAAAGCGGATTGAACGTTCAATCCGTTAATTTTAAAAAGCTCATCTATTCAACTTTTTCAAAATTAGCTTTTTGTATCCAAAAAACTCATTAAAACAGCAATTCTATCAAACATCCTAATTAGAGGATTTGATGGGTCAAACCTCTCATCCCCAAATACGATCATTGTGAGACAAACCACTCTGCGCCGCTGTTGTAGTTTGGGTGGTCTTCTTAAAAGATGCCCCCAAATAATATCACCTTACAAATGTGATGTGTGACTCATGGTTCCTGATTCTAACTTTTATGTTAAATTTCAAAAGATGAATTTAATGTTCCATATTTTTTTTTTTTTTTTTTTTTTTTTTTTTTTTTTTTGTTCTTGTGTAGAACTCTATAACAGAATGATAATATATGCCTGCATTTGTTTTTCCTGGTAGATTTCCTCATCCACAAATTTGTAGTTTCTTTTAGTCTTTACTGAAGAGTTTGAAAGGCTAAGAGGACTTAGAGTAGAGGGTCTTCTTGCTTGTGCAGCAAATGTAGCATCTGAGTAACCACAGAATCATTGAAATCAATTACTTTTCTGAATATCGAATATTTATATTGCGATGATATGAAGCATTTAATATTTGGTATTTTTACCGACATTATAAGCATTTCATTTTCGACAGGTAATTTCCAGAACTTGGCAAACTGCCCACAAAATGAAGTCAGTGAGAGGTCCACTTGAAAACAGTTCACCAGAAAATGATAATTTGCGTATCAAGCGTTACATCGCGAAGTACACAATTAATCCCGCTATAGCTTGTGGATTTTCTGATCATGTTGGATCTGTTGAGGTAAAATAACATTAGCCTTTATCGTTGCATCCTGAGAAAATTTGACCATCTTCATTGAAGATAAAATGTATTCTTGTGGATCATGTTAAGTGATTATCTTCTCTGGAGAATTCCAAAAAGGTGTTGATTCCAGAACAGATATCTCCAGTGGACTGGACATGGAAATATATGTAAATAGTTAAGTGGTATGAGTCTATGCAGGTAGGCAAGTTGGCTGATCTTGTTTTATGGAAGCCGTCATTTTTTGGAGCCAAACCAGAAATGGTGTTAAAAGGAGGCACTATAGCTTGGTCTAATATGGGTGATCCGAATGCGAGCATCCCAACTCCAGAACCGGTATTTCTGATAATTGAAATATAAAATTGAGAATGGTATTAGACGGCCTGTTTCAGTAAAAGAATAAAATTGAGAATGGTATTAGATTTAATTTTTGTTTGACAGCAAAGGACTTAAGATATTGCAAATCAAGTACATTCCTTGTGAGATTCCAAATTAATCCAGAGTGTTTGACCAACAGGTAACAATGAGGCCCATGTTTGGAGCATTTGGCAAAGCTGCGAGTGCCAATTCAATTGCATTTGTCAGTGAGGTATACATCGCTACTATTTTAGCTTTAATTCTTTACTTTTGTTTTGATGCTTTCATATATAATTTCTACAGGTTGCCCTTAGTTCTGGAGTAAAAGAGCAATATGGACTGAACAAGAGGGTTAAAGCTGTAAGTAACGTGAGGAAGCTGACAAAGCTTGACATGAAGCTTAATGATGCCCTCCCACAAATCACGGTCGACCCTGAGACCTACACTGTGACAGCAGATGGCACGGTTCTTACCTGCCCGCCTGCTAATACAGTCCCATTGTCACGGAATTACTTTCTCTTTTAAGCGCTGCTGGTTTGTGAGGTGTGATTAGAGCTAAGTGCTATCGTATAACAAGCAAGACTGAATTGTAATGTGACCTTTGTTGTTGGCTTCCGGAAACTAATACTCGGTGTGCTATACAAGTCCCTGTACCTTGCAAGTCGAGATAATTAATTTCCAATTATTGTATATGAGTAATAGATTTAGGAGATTTTTCCATGCTCTGAGAAATACGACACATCTTGAATTTCCTTTTAGCATTCCACAAATTGGGTGCTTTTCTTGTGCATATCTATCTATTCTATCTGTAATCTATAATCTATATCTATCTATCTATCTATCTATCTATCTATATCTATACTATTATAAAAAAAACGAGTGATTTTGTAAAAATAATGCTTTGCCTAAAAAACCCTTAATTTGACATATTTTTAATGGCAAATTAGTAATACTGTAATATCCATCTTATTTTCTTATTTTAAAAGAACGAGTGATTTTGTAAAAATAATGATCTACTTAAAAATCCTTACTTTGACATATTTTTAATCGCAAATTAGTAATATTGTAATATCCATCTTATTTTATATTTTTAATTAACAAATGAACTACTTAAAAAACTCTTACTTTGACTTATTTTTAATGGCAAATTAGTAATGCATTAATACTCATTATATCTTATATTTTTAATCAATAATTAATATTTAGTTAAGTAAATATAGATACACGAACAAAACATTCTAGATCTCCTAAAAATCAACATCAACATTCTTATACATTATTCCTCACGATTTTGTTTCTTTCACATATCTATCAAAATGCTTCTTTCATATCTCCAAAAAATCAACTCATAAAACAAAGCTTTGAAAAGATACATAATTCATATTTTGAAAAACAATTTATTTTTAATATAATTTTAATGTAAAATCGTAATTACTTTAATTAATAAAAAAAACTACTACATGAAATTAAGTTTTAAAAAAATTGCTATATTGCAATAAAAAATACAACGTCAGACATTCCACTGAAAATCGCAACGAATATTCATTGGTATAGTGAATATATACATAATCTAACAACTAAAAAAGTGGATCAATTCATTTAGCTACTTCCTATTAAGAAAGATACACTCTTACATTTAGAAATTGCACCTTTTATTTATTGAATTGAATTTTTATCCCACAAAAAACACACTCAAATAATATTTATTTTTATTATTTAATATTAAGAAATTTAACTCAATTGAAAAATTAATAGGTAATTTTGAGATAAAATAATGAGTGATTTTAAAAAAATATATGGACTAAAAAGTTCATGTGTTAAATATATTTTTAATATAAAAAATGTAGGTATTCCACTGAAAATTGCAATGAATATTTCATTGGTGTAGAGTTCATTGCAAAATTTCATTGTCTATTTCAATAGAGATCAAATTAAATTACATTGAATTTTTTATTGATTTAATGATTTTAATTACCATTATTTATTATTGTGTGAATTTCAGTTAGAATTTGTTTTCGGACCATATTTCAACTGTTGGAAAATTGTCAATGGAATTTTAAAAAATTCAATATGAGTTTATGGAAAGCTAATTGCAGTGGAGGATACAAAATAATTTCATATTGGGGGCACTATTTAGTTAATAGAAAAAGTATACCATCAAAATAACATAATGCACTACAATTTATAAAATATACTTTTCATACTTTGTCATCTTTCTCATCTTTAATATATTTTTAACACATATAAGTTAGAAAATATTTTAAAAAAAATGATTTTTATTAATTCAATATAATTAAGAAAATCATTGAAAACAATGTACTTTTTAGAATTTTTTTTGAACAAAAACTTTATGTGGAACAATGTAAAGTAAAAAAAATATTAAATTCCATAAATAATATTAAAAGTGTTATAACTGATTAAAATAAATATAAAATTATTAAAACTTGTATTTATCAATATAAACGAGTTGAGTTGTAAACATTTGTTAATGTTTTGTGATAATTAATTCTATGTGTAAGGTTTAGGCGACAGATAATAGTTATTTGTATTTTTATCCATTTAGGTTGGAACTTTTAAAATTAAAAAAAAAAAATTGATTGTTCTAATTTTAAATAACTTTTTTATCTGCTATTAGTTTTTTAAATATAATAACCAAATATCATATTACATTTATACAATAGTATATATTTTCATTATTTAACATTTAATATGTAAGAAATATAACTCAATTAAGAAATTAATAGGTAATCTTGATTAAAATAATGAGTGGTTTCTAAAAACATTTACATGGACTAAAAAGCCATGTGTTTAATATATTTTTAATAGCAAAATTGTAAAGATAATTAATTAATAACAAAAGATACCATATAAAAATTTAATGTTTAAGAACGAATACAATAAAAAAAAAAAAAAAACCGTAAGGTATTCCACTGAAAATTTCAACGGATATTTCATTGGTATATCTTTAATTGAAAATTTTCATTGGCTATTCCAACAGAGATAATATTATATTACATTAGAATTTGACTGATCCAATTACAATTATTTATTGTTGAATTTTTCATTGGAATCTTTCTTGAAAAATATTTCAACCGTTGGAAAACATAGCCATTGGAATTGTAAAAAATTCAAAGGAAGTTTCATTGGAAAGCTAATTGCAGTGGCGGATCCAAAATAATTTCTTACAGGGGGCATATACCATCAAAATAACATAATGGTTTTATAATTTATAAAATTACAATTTTTATAATGTCATATTTCTCACATGTGATAAATTTTTAATACATGAATACAGTCACGATAAGTTAAAATAAATTAACATAAGAAAAGCATAATTTTTCTTCCCCATAATAAAATCATTGAAAATAATATTTTTAAAAATTTTTATGAGCAAAAAATTTATGTTGTGGTATAGTTGACTCGACAATATAATTAATAAAATATAACCTATAATTCTACATACATCAGTTAAAAAAGACATGAAAAAAGTCAGAGAAAAAACTATGTTGCAAAAGTGAGAATAAAAGCTATCATCAAGATTAAAAAAAATAAAATTAAAAGGGTGAAATTATAATTTCTAGATTTATCCTATTTTCTTTAGTTGTAAAACTGTGTTTATGTTATAATTATAATATAGTTATGAGCTGAATTGAAGTAAAATTGGTCGAGTATCAAATTAATTCATTATTTATCTTTCTTTCTTTTAATTTTATTTTCAGAATAGGGGGTATGATTAAAATTATGAAAAATGTTCCTACAATTTTTATTATATACATTATGCTATATGTTTTGGGAAGTGGCAAATGTGTCGACCGTGTTAAAAAAAATGGATCTGCCCATGAATCCAACAAAATATTTTTGTTATGATTTTCATTGAAATAATTCAAATGAAAGGAATAACATTTACATATTCGTTAGAAATGTCGTTAAAATTCGATTGTAATACATTTTTGTCGAGAATATCGTTGGAATTTCATCATTTTTTTTGTAGCAAAGGTATTTCTCCATTTGCTTGTTATGATTTTCATTGAAATAATTCAAATGAAAGGAATAACATTTACATATTCGTTAGAACTGTCGTTAAAATTCGATTGTAATACATTTTTCTCGAGAATATCGTTGGAATTTCATCATTTTTTTTGTAGCAAAGGTATTTCTCCATTTGCGTTATATATACTATTGTGTGCAATATTTTTTTTCAAGTGTGCAATTAATTATTATGAAAATTGTTGATAATGATTGAATATATAACACATGAAATGTAATTATACTTTACTTTATTATAATCAGTAACAAGATACATCTAGGTTAAATGTTCTTACCTATTTTATTAGTATTATAATAACTAAACAAGAGTTAAGAATGATGTTCTATGTAATAGAAAATTAAACTTTACAATGCTCAAGCTTATAGTTCGCATTCAATCCAAAAGTACAAAAAGTGATAAAATTCGTTAATGTCATCCATCAGTTGGAGCTAATTAATGAGAAATATAAAACACACCTAAGATGCACATTTATTTGAACTAGAACTTTTAATTACACAATTTTTTTCTTTTTTTCATTCAAATAGGGATATTAGTATTAGTTTTTTAATTAAAATTTCATTACTATCTAACATTAAATTTTTCACTTTGGAAATACTTAATATTTTTTTATTTATTATCCTTTAATATGTAATATATCACACCATTTCTTTCCAATGATGTTTGATTTGACAGTCTATTGTAAATAAAATAAAAATATTATAATTATTTCTAACGATATAGAATAATATATATATATATATATATATACATATAAATATCAATTTAAAATAATAAATATACCTAAAAGCATCTCATAAAATAGATTATAAATCCATGTTAAATAAATATTATTAAGTATAAAATAACATAAGATAACGTGTGGTATATTTTTCTTACATAGATTTGAAATATTTATACTACGAAAAAAATAAAAAAATAAATGTAAACTTACAACGATTGTCAATTTTAATTATGTGAATTAAAAAGAGAAATAAATGAGTAGTATGCTAAACTATTATTCAATACTTTTTGAAAGGGAACACCATAATCTTTGCAACATATACTTTCAATGGATATAATATGAAAATGAGTAAGTTACATAATGTTTCATCAAACATTGAAAAAAAAATGTAAATTTTTTAATAAACAGCATAAAAGTATAATTTTATAAAATATATATTATTATAAATAAATAAATAAGTAATATTAAATTATATTTTATCGTATGTGATTATAGTTGTAGCCTAATAAATAAGATACTTTGGTAACAACATAATTATATAAAATGCGTAAAAAAATTAAACAATACATATAAATATGCCAAAATTCTTTTAACAAATAAAATATTATTTGTGAATACAATAAGAAACAAATAAAACAATAGTAAGAGAATGAGGAAAAAGAAGTCTGATTTTTTTAGAGAAATATGAGTATCAACATCTAGAAACAAAAGTCTTTTCTAATTACTACATTTTTTATTACTGGCGTTTAAATTCTCATAAATATTGATCCTATATTATAAATTTTGATTATTTAAATAATTAAAAAAATAAAAAACTTTGTAATACATAATGTATATTTGTATAATGACTTTGTGACAATAAAGTTCACAGATGGTGAAGAATATTATAATATAATAGATTTTTAATTTTTTTCCTCTCTAAGATTTTAACAAAGGATATGTTTCTCAATATTATCTCATTGTTTTTTTTTTTCATTGTTAAAGAATCAAGAAAAGAAATTTATCATAAATTTTTGAAACATTATGATTGATGCAAAAATTTGGACAATAAATGCATCAGAAATCATTGGAACAACCAAGATGCTCAATGATTTGCAAACAACATACTATATAGTTCGTTTATCTTCTAAATAAATAACATTGAAAAGGAAATGTCGGGGCATGATCAAAATATTATTGAATTTTTAAATAAAGATATCATATTTTGATAGAAATATTTACAATTCCCATTGGTGTATTGTGCTCGAATATATGTGGAATTACTCTAGAGTATATACTTTCATGGAATGTATGATGATTTCAAAAAATAATTTAGTTTTCATGTAATGTGTGATGATTTAAAAAAATAATTTAGCGTCTCGGGAGAAGTATATGTAACCAAGATTTTGAAAGATAAACTTTTATTTGGAAATGAAACTCATTCTCACCTCGTGGGGCGATGCCTCCATGTGGGAGGTGTCAATTTGACTATATGGAGAGAGAATAATGAAGTAGTTTAAAAAAAATATATCAACAGTTTTAATGACACGGTTGATTATTTCACTGAGATTTTTCATTAATTGTTATTAATAACACCTTATAAAGATAATAACCATAGAGTTTGACTATATAGTTAGACAAAATATTTTGCATTGTTTGAATAAAGTAGACTTTTTGTCTAACGAATTAAGAAGAATTTGTCTATTGATGTATAGAACTCGAATGGGTACGTATGTTTTTTTATGAGAACTTCTCAAAACTAAAATGAAAGAAAATTACTCTTGAATCGTCAAACATTAATAAATAAAAGAACTAATGCATTTATATTATAAATTATGGCTTTATTTTGTTATTTATTGTCTTTTTAAAAAAAAATTATTGACTCATTTTGCATATATTTTTGTTGGGGTTGTAATATGTTATTTTATTCTGTTTACATTAGTACATCGTTATGTTATTTTGAAAAAACAAATACATTAAGACCTCATTTATTCTACATTTTATTTTGTTCTTGCAATGATATGTTTAATAAATTGATTAATTTATTTTACTAAACTCAATCGGCAAAAAACATTCGCCGCCACGTGCGATGCACGTGCACTTTACTAGTATTATAAAAGGAGTGATTTTGTAAAATATAAAAATAATCAAAATTGGTTCAAGTTTGTTAAGTTTGTTATTGAATTTAACATTTACTTGCCCACTATCGGCTGACTGACTGGTTCAAGTTACGAATGTTGACATCCGAGTTCGAGAGCCGAACCGGAGACCCGGTCCAGTAAGAAAGTGCCGAGCTGGACCGAAAAACTTTTTGACCATGGCGTTCTCATGAGTCCGTCCGCTAGTTCGGCATTTGCAACCGTGAAGCTGCGGTGCCGGTCTGAAGAGTGACGGGCTGGAAGAGAGGTTCCTCGGAACTGGAGGAACAAACGAAGAATAGGTGCTGACTTGGAGTCTCAGAACGGGTCCCTGCAATGAGGAATGCAGATCTCGATAATAGTATAATAATGCCACTTGGAGGGTAATCATTGGTTAACGGATGGGACATCTTAGCCTGTTGACCTACTTCCCATAGCCAAGACATAAAGCCTGCCAGCATTAAATGCCTGTCAGACAATGATGAGGAAAACCTCAAATCGCATTAAATTCTGTCAGGGAGGCGCCGAACTACCCTGCAAAGAACACTGTGCGACAAGACTGGTGAACAGTGCCTAAACAGTGTCACATTTAAGGCCACTATAAATAGCAGCCCATTTCATTTATTTTGGGTTGTTGAATCCCAACTACTTGTACTCCATATTTTCTCTCTCTAAGACTCGTAAGAAACTCTTGTAAGCATTGCAAGTATATCGCAAGTGCCGACCTCGTACGAGAGGCCGACCTCGTGATCTGTTAATAAAACCGTAATTAAACCGTATTTCTTTGTCCTTTTCCTTATTTTCTTTCCACTACTCGACTTTTTAACCGTTGACCGGAAACGTCCGTCAACAGTTTGGCGCTAGAAGGAGGGCACCATAAGCTACTTGGTGTCAATTTTTCGATCTTGTGAAGCTCCACTTCGCACTCATCTCTTCCCTACTCTTTTCACTCTAAAAAACAACTCAAAGTGCCTTCATCTGGTCGTGACGATTCAACCCAGCAATCCGGCTCCCAGCCTCGTGGCCGTAACGGCGGAGAAACCTCCCGTCGTGCTCAGCGGGGACACGTAGTCCCAGTCCCACCAGTCCCTACCTTCGCTGCGGCTTTGCAGCACCCCGACGTCCTCAAAGCCTTCGAGGGGGTCTTCGCCAAGGCCCTCGCCAGTCAAACCGCCGGGGCAAACACTGTGGTGCCCACGGAGAACCCCGGTAACACCTTGCTCCACACTCCTGAGAAGGAGACTGGCGGACAAAGGAACCCAGCGAAATCCAAAACCACGGCCCAATCGCCGAACCGCGAGGCTCAGAACCGCCGTGACAAGAGCACCAGACCGGCTCCCATCGAGCAGACAGGGGAGAGCCGGCCGGAGCGAAGCCTCCCGGTCGTTCGTCGCTCTGTCCACCAACGCTTGGGTGACAAGCGCCAAGCCAACCATGATCTCCGGGAGGTGATCAGGCGGGGCAAAGCCATCGGGCACGACACTGAGGAGGTTGCGGCCCTCAAACGCAGAATTGCCGAATTGGAAGGTCGGCAGCCCACCGGGAGTGAGTTTTCACTCCCAGCTCATCCACAAACTCACACTCGACCGACTCCTCGGGTCGTGGACAACGCATCACCTCTTTCCCTCGATATCCTACAAGAGGCCGTCCCGAAGGGAATACAAATACCCCAGCTCGGCCTCTATGATGGGAGCTCAGACCCCGACTCCTACCTCGGCCTCTATACCTCATGGATGGACCTGCACGGCGCCTCCGACGCCCTGCGCTGTCGTATGTTCTCCTTGACGTTGGGGCCCAAGGCGCAGAGGTGGTACCATTCCCTTTACCCCCGCTCCATTTCTACCTGGGCACAGCTCAGGTCGGCGTTCCGGTCTCACTTCATCGGATCGCAGGTCAATCTCGCCCCCAAGGAATCCATCTCCAACATTGTACAGGGCGAGAATGAGAGTTTGAAGGAGTACATCGCTTGATTCAATGACCGAGTCCAAAACATGGAACGGTGCCATCCCGACGCCCTGCTGATCACGGCCCAGGGTGGCCTCAGGCCAAAGACGCTGTTCAGGTGGTCCCTGTGCCAGAACAAGCCGACCACCTACCAGGAGTTCCTCACCCGCGCCCAAGATTACATAATGGCAGAAGAGTCCTCTTCCATCCCCACATTTGACGCCGCGCCGGCACCGGCAAAGGCTAAGGCAAAGGAGGAAAAATCCGGAAAGCCGAGCAAGTCATTCGCTGAGATCCGGGCTCAGCGGAAACAGAGGGCCGAGGAGCTGAAGGAAAGTTACCAAGGCGTCTTCTCGGTAGGAGCCGCGGCGGTTTACGAGGAGATCAAGGCCAAGGGGCTGCTACCGGACCCCAAACCGATGTTCACCGACAAAGACAAGGTGGATAAGACCCGCTACTGCTCCTACCATAAGGCGCATGGCCACAATACCGACCAGTGCCGAAATTTGATCTCGGCACTGCTCAAACTGATAGATGATTCCCAGCTCCGGAGGTTCACCCACTCCAGAGAGAAGAGAAAGAAGGGAGGCCGTTTTGAAGAGGGCCCAGACAGTGAAGAGGACGCCGACGTGAATCCTCGAAGGAAAAAGCCGCAGCAGGGCGGCCCCCACGAAATCATGACCTTTTGCCCCACCCATCAAGATGAGGCCGGCACTTCCAGGGGCAGAAAAAGAGACCGGTCCCCACGCACCGGGGCCGACCCGGCCAACCTCCCAACCCGGCGCGTTAATACAAGCCGGAGCGAGTCCCTCCTCTCCAGAAGGCAAACCAAGGCCTATGCCCGACAGGCCTATCATGCCGGGCAAAGGGTGATGCATGCCAACAGCAGGCCGGCGCCAGAGCCGACCCCAAACACCATCACCTTCAGCGACGAGGACGCCTTCCTGTTCGACCACCCCCACTCCGACGCCCTGGTGATCACGGCGCCGATCATGGCGATAAAGATCCATCGCATCATGGTCGACACCGGGGCCTACGCCAGCATCCTCTACTATGAGACCTTCAAGAAGATGGGGATCGATAGGAAGGAAGTACAGCCCTGCCGAGAGCGGATCCAGGGTTTCAATGGGCAAACCGTCGCCCCGGTTGGTCAAGTCACGTTGTCGGTCCAGTTTGGAGAAAAAGGGCAGCCCACGAAGACAATCCTAGAAACTTTCAAAATTGTGGACTGCCCAAGCGAGTACAATGCCATTCTGGGCAGAACGGCACTCTACAAACTGAAGGCCGCCGTCTCCATATTTCACTACTCCCTCAAATTCCCAACTTCTGATGGGGAGGGGACCCACCGGGGAGATCAGAGAGAGGCGCGGGAATGCATTCTGACCATCCCGCGCACCGAGATCAATATGGCGAACCCTCAGGAGAACGCCGAAGTGACAGATACCGGGTCGGCTCGCGACGGTCTTAGGGGCAACCGCATGCTGGGAAACTAGACAGGTTCGCACCCGGTGACCCCCTTGAGTACCGACCCCACAATCACGGAATCCCGTACGGGGACAGACGACCCGGCCCCCGGTGCCGGACTGACGGACCCCATTGAGGACAGAGCTGATGCTGACCTCGACGGGGACAGGGGGAGAAGGGCTGGCAAAAGGCCGATCATGGAGGAGGACGAGCTCGACCCCCGGACCCAATACGAAGAAAAACGAGGAACAAAGAGGGCCGAGCCGATGGACGAAGTCGAAGTCATCTTCATTGATGAAGAAACTTGCCAGAAACAGCTCCGGATCGGGAGCAAGCTGCCAGGGCCAATGAAGGCCGAGCTGACCGAATTCCTCCGACAGAATGCAGACGTCTTTGCATGGACCCATGAAGACATGGTCGGCATCGACCCTCAGGTCGCCTGTCACCGGTTGCAGGTCGACCCCACTGTCAAGCCGGTTGTGCAAAAGCGGAGGAAGCTCGGCCCCGACCGCCAGCAAGCCTTGGAAGAAGAAGTGACCAAGCTTAAGGATAACGAGTACATTCGCGAAGTTCGGTACCCAACCTGGGTGGCCAACCCGGTACTTGTGAAGAAGAGCAGCGGGGCATGGCGCCTGTGCATTGATTTCTCTGACTTAAACAAGGCGTTCCCCAAAGACAGCTATCCCCTCCCTCACATCGACTACATGGTCGATGCTACCTCAGGACACGAGCTGATGAGTTTCATGGACGCGTACTCCCGCTACAATCAGATTCCCATGCATCCGGACGACGAGGAGCACACCTCCTTCTATTCGGCACGCGGACTCTACTGTTACACAATGATGCCATTTGGGCTGAAGAATGCCGGGGCCACCTACCAACGCTTAGTGAATAAAATGTTTGCTAGTTTGATAGGTGAATGTATGGAAGTGTATGTAGATGACATGTTAGTCAAGTCCGTGTACGCGTCCAATCATGTAAACGATCTTAATAAAATGTTTTCCATTTTGCGTGATTATTCGATGAAGTTAAACCCGAAAAAATGTACTTTTGGTGTTGGTTCGGCGAAATTCTTGGGGTATATAGTTAGCCAGCGCGGCATCGACGCCAACCCCGAGAAAATCAAAGCAGTGCAGGACCTTTGACCGCCGACGTCGGTCAAGGGAGTTCAGAGCTTGACCGGAAAACTCGCGGCCCTGAGCAGATTCATCTCAAAGTCCACCGACCGCTGCAAACCTTTCTTCGACGCGATCAAGAAAAACCACAAGTTCGAGTGGACGCCGGCCTGCCAAAAGGCGTTGGAAGCTATCAAGGAAACTCTCAGCCAGGCTCCAACGATGCAAAAGCCCCGCCCAGGTGAAATGCTCTATTTGTACCTGGGGATTTTCGAGGTGGCCGTAAGTGCTGCCCTGATTCGGGAGGATGACTCAGGCCAGTTCCCAATCTACTACGTGAGCAAGGCTCTTCATGATGCCGAGCTGAGGTACCCGCCGATGGAGAAGCTTGCCTTGGCCTTGGTGACTGCAGCTCGAAAACTCAGGCCATACTTCTTGGAGTATTCGATCACTGTCCTCACGGCCTACCCACTAAGGCAAATACTACATCGACCCGACACTTCGGGTCGAATGGTTAAGTGGGCAGTGGAGCTGGGACAATACGACATCCAGTACCGACCCCGAACAGCAATGAAGGGGCAGGTACTATCGGACTTCATAGCCGATTTCACGCCGGGAGTCGAGGAAATGAAAGGCGAGGAACCTTGGGTGATGTACGTAGACGGATCCTCCACTGCCGGATGAGCAGGCGGGGGGGTCGTCCTCGTGGATCCCCAAAAAAGGCTCTTCTGCCATTCGATTCAATACCTCTTCCCGGCAACCAACAATGAGGCCGAATACGAGTCATTGCTATCCGGGCTCGCTCTAGCCGAAGCCATGAGTCTGACCGACCTCGCCATATACTCCGACTCCATGCTGATGGTTAAACAAATTTCTGGAGAATTCGAGGTCAAAGAGCCAAGACTAGCCCCATACTTGGGACTAGTGAAGAAGAAGTTAGCCAAACTCCGGACCCGAATAGAGCACATCCCACGGACGGAGAACGTGCAGGCCGACGCCCTGGCCCGTCTCGCCTCAAGCGCCGGGGTGGAGAGCGTCGAGTACGTGCAGGTCGCTCACAAGGAGCAACCCTCTGTGCTCGGCATCTCCGTGATGAGCGCCGACCAGACCGCCGCGGACGAAGAACCGATCCGGTCGTATCTCGAAACCGGTGCATTGCCGTCTGACCCAAAAGAGGCCAGACAGCTCCGTACCCGGGCAGCTCGATTTACGATCGTGGCCGGGGAATTGTTCAAGAGAGGATACTCGGCACCTTTGCTCAAGTGCGTGGACAAGAAGAACGCTGAGTATGTTCTGAGGGAAGTCCACGAAGGCGTATGCGGAAACCACTCCGGCGGTTACGCCCTCGCCCACAAAGTTCTCAGGCAAGGGTATTACTGGCCTAGCTTGAAAAAAGACGCCCTGGACATGGCTCGAAGATGCGCAAAATGCCAAACATTCGCGCCGAACATCATCCAACCTTTGCAGCCCCTGAAGTCGATATTCAGTCCGTGGCCGTTTGCCACGTGGGGTGTCGACCTGATCGGCCCTCTACCTACCGGAAAAGGCGGAGTAAAGTACGCGGTCGTCGCCGTGGACTACTTCACGAAATGGGCAGAAGCCGAGCCACTCGCCACTATCACCGAACAGAAAATGATCGACTTCCTATGGAAATCCATCATATGCCGCTTCGGGGTGCCGAACTCTATAATCACTGACAACGGAAAACAGTTCGAAGGAAAGAAGCTGGAAGCGTTTTGCGAAGAGCACGGCGTCAAACACTTCTTCTCAACACCCTACCACCCTCAATCCAATGGCCAAGTCGAAGCCGTTAACAAAATCGGCGAGGTCCTCCCACATGGGGCCTACCGTCTCGAACACCTAGACGGCACCCCCCACCAATACCCGTGGAATTCGGCGTTTTTGAAAAAATTTTACCAATAAGTCTAGGACAACCTTGTATCTTTCACTTTTATATTTTACTTTGTAAAAGATGAACAAACCTTGTAAAGATGTATGTTCTCTATTCTTTACTTTGTAATTTTGCTTTTACCTTTAATAAGTATAGATTGAGTCGAAGCGGCGTAATTAACGTAAGGAACGAAGTGTCGGCCAGGATCAGTACGATGACCCGGTCGGCACTAGCTGGGCTCAACTAGGAAGCCCAGTCTGGCCAATAATACCTCCGAGTCCGAACGCGAGACCGGTCAGGTAAGCTGCCACATAATTATGTGCAGGCCGGGTCAGTACGATGACTCGACCGGCACGAGTCGGGCTCGGCAAAGTAGCCCGGTAAGGCCACTGCGCCAATGTAAGGAATGGAAAATACAAAGTAAATAAAAAGTGCGGAGCCCAATCCCGGGCCCGGCCTAGTAAATAAAATGCACCGAGCCCAATAGCCGGCTCGACCATGTAAGTAAATCGAAAGTACCGAGCCAGATCTCGGGCTCGGCCATGCAAGAAAATAAATACTCAACACGGCACCAAGCCTATACTTGGAAAAATCGGAAATAAACACCCATCCGCTCATAAGTAAAGAAAGTGCAAAAACACATTCACCCAACGTAAACAAGAATAAGAATGTTCAAACATAAATAAAATGGGATAAACCATGCATTCGAAAATAAAGTTAGACATATTCATTACATAAATAAGTTGTCTTGAAAAATAAAGCCACAGACGGCCAAAATATCAAGGCACGCAGGCCCGGGAAAGCCCCCTTAAACAACCGGGTCGGGACTCTCGACAACAACCTCGTCGCCTGCCCCCGTCTCCTCAACGCCGACTGTTCCGGTCGCCACCCCGGCCGTCACCGCCTCGTCAGCCTCCTTCGACCCCGAGGTGCCGACTCCTGCCTCGGCGTCCGCCGCCGCCTTCGCCGCAGCCGCAGCCTTCTCCGCCTCTTCCATCTCGGCGATCACGGACAGCACGACCCCGCGTCTCGGCCGGGGCTCGGGCTCGACCTCGGGCGCGAACGGCTTGTACCCCGGCAGAAGCTCCCCGGGGGCCAGCCGCCACGTTTCCAGGGAGGGAACGGCGCCGAACTTCTCGAAGCCGACGATGATGTCGTCGTCCCAACCCCGGAGCCTCCGAACCACCACGGCTTCATCGGGGTCGACCTCGCAAACCTGGCCTTCGAAATCCAGGTCGTGCCGGCCCGCCTTCTCGGAGAGGATAGCCCTGAAATCGTCGAGAGACAGCACCCCGGTGTCCAGCCTCTGGAACAACCAGTAGAGGTTGAAGGCCGCCGCCATGTCCATGCTCTCCCTCATCTCTTCGAAGTACTGAGCCTGGACCTCGGGGAAGGTCGCCGGCGGGGGGAGAGCGATGGGTTCACCGTCTATCTGCTTGGCGGCCTCTTTCAGGAGGGTGAGCTGAGAGGTCAACCTCTTCCCGTAGTCTGTCAGCTCGGTGTTTCTTCTTCAGCTCTTATCGTTGCCAAACTTCTTAATGGCGAAAACTACGTAAACTGGTCTCGTGCTGTTCTTATGGCGCTTTGCGTGAAGAACAAAGGTGGTTTTGTAGACGGTACACTGTTATCTCCTTCCCCTACTGCTAACCCTAACATGTATGTGTCGCGGTTGAGGGCTAATAACTTGGTTTTTGTCATGGCTGCTTAATTCTATAACAAAAGATATTCGACAATCCTTGTTGTTTTTAACTCTGCGAAAGATGTCTTTCTTTCTGAGATTGTCTTTTATTTTAAAAGGTTGTCCACACGATCTGATCTATCCCCCGAAGGGGAAGCCAGAGACCTTTTTGGTTGGGTTAGAGAGAGATGGGATGAACTCAAAAATAGATATGCTGTTAGTAGTGGACCACGGGTTTTTCAGTTAGAAAAGTCTCTAAGTACTATGCATCAGAGATCTTTAACTGTCACTCAGTATTACAATGCTTTTAAGGGCCTTTGGGATGAGTAAATTACTTTTAGACCTATTATCATATGTCACTGTGGTGCTTTTATTTCTTGTAATTGTAATATCTTTGAGTTGATGGCTGAATCACAGCAAAGTGATTGTGATATGAAATTCCTGATTGGACTGAATGATTCATATGCTTCCCTCAGAAGTCATTTGCTGTTAACTTCACCCCTACCGTCTCTCACCAAAATGTACTCACTCCTACTTCAAGAAGAATCCCAGAGATCCCTGACCAATACATTACCTGCTGATCCTATGGCTATGATAGCAAAGTCCACCCAATCACAATACACTACCAACAAACCTCAATATACCAAAGACAAAAGGCCTAGACCTAAATGCTCCCATTGTGGTTATCCACATCCCTCTGATAAATGCTAAAGTCTATGGTTATCCTTCTAACTGGATTGGCCCAAAGGGACCCAGAATACATCCTAAACACTCAGCCAATTTCACTCAAACTACCATTGAACCTGTTGATAACATTACAAAACTGATGCATCTTCCATGACTAATTAATGAGCTCTTTCTGGACTTTTTAGAATTCAAAAAGTCACAGGGCATCAAAACAGCTATAGAACCTAATCCTAATCCTATGGTAGCTACTGCTTTTGTTCAAGATGCTACAGGTACTCCTAATCCTTTTTCATGTTCAACATCAAGAGTCCGATCTAAAAACACATGGATATTAGATACAGGAGCAACAGACCACATGATTTGTGATAGCTCTTTCTTTACTGCTGCTAAACCTGTTCATAATGTCAAAATAAACTTGTCTAATGGAAATGTCACTGAAGCATGCTCTATAGGACAATTACATTTATCTTCTACATTGACCCTTCATGATGTTCTTTATGTGCCTAGCTTCTCATTCAATCTCATATTTGTCTCAAAGCTAGTATCCACATCAAACTGTATAATTCAGTTCATGTCATCACACTGCATTATACAGAATTTTACCACTCAAACAGTGATTGGTTTTGCTGATTTAAAAGATGGACTCTATCATCTCACTCTTGCTGAGCCATCTGATAAATCTTCATTATCTGTCACTGCTAACTCTTCTTGCAATTTACTGTAAATTTTCCTTTACATGTAAAGCAAAATAATGCAAAACATACTGTCTGGCATCACAGATTGGGACATTCATCCTATTCAAAGTTACTGCATTTGCCTATATCTGATACTTTCAACAAAGATATATTTTCTTCACCATGTGATGTCTGTCATTTTGCTAGACAAAAGAAGTTGCCATTTCCTGTTAGCTATTCTAAATCTGCATCTATTTTTGAACTCATACATTGTGATGTATAGGGACTATTCTCTGTCACTTCTTATGAAGGATATAAATATTTTTTAACCATTGTTGATGATTTCAGTAAAACTACTTGGATCCTCTTAAGAGTAAATCTGATACTAGACTTTCTCTGGAACACTTTTATAACATGGTACTCATACAATTTGAAAAACAGATTAAGTCCATTAGGACTGACAATAGACTGAATTTATCCTTCATGATTTTTATCATAAACATGACATCATGCATCAGACTAGTTGTGTTGAAACACCACAACAAAATGGGAGAGTAGAAAGAAAACATCAGCATCTTTTACAAGTAGCTAGAGCCATTCTATTCCATGCACAACTTCTATTAATTTTTTGGGTGGATTGCATAATGGTTGTTGCTCATATCATAAACAGGATTCCTTCCACAATTCTTCACAATAAATCCCCATTTGAGTTACTTTACAAACAACCATCATATGATCATCTTAGAGTAATAGGTTGTTTGTGCTATGCATCCACATTGCAGTCAAACAGATATAAATTTTCTCCTAGATCACAAAAATGCATACTTCTTGGGTATCCCATAGGTTGTAAAGGATATAAACTTTACAACCTTGATACTAAGAAAATATTGATTTCCAGAAATGTGCATTTCTATGAGAGTGATTTTCCATTTGCAGATGATCAAATTTCCTCTCAACCTGATCTTCTTTTTCCTCCACGAACTGAATTTTCTTTTTCAGATACTCAAACACCCCCTACTCGTATTATTCCTCACCCTTATCAAATAATACCAATAACCAGACACTCATTACTTCAGACACACATAACCATAATATTATTCTTAAAACATCCTCTCAGATTCCTACTCATACTCCAACTTCCAATACCACTCCTCATCATTCTCCCATAAAAAAATCAACAAGAATCTCAAAACCACCTGCCTATCTAGATATCTACCAACATTCATTACCTTCTACAAGTTCCAATTCTGTAATCACTTCTCCCTGCACTTCTGGAACATCTCTCTATCCAATTGCATCTTATCTGTCTGTTGATTGTTTATCTGATTCAAATTCATGTTTTACAGCATCTATCTCTTTAATATCTAAACCAAAAAGTTATACATAGGCTGTTAAAGACCCTCAATGGCAAATAGCCATGAGAAAAGAATTAGATGCTTTAGAACAAACAAATACTTGGGTTTTAACTAATCTTCCAAATGATAAACATTGCATTGGTTGTAAACGGATTTTCAAAGTTAAGTACAAATCATAGTATAGAAAGATATAAGGCAAGACTTGTTGCAAAAGGCTATACACAAGAAGAAGACATTGATTATTTTAAAACTTTTTCACCTGTTGCCAGAATTACTACTGTCAGATTTCTACTTGCATTAACATCAATTAAAAATTGGCACATTCATCAACTTTATGTTAACAATGCATTTTTACATGGAGACTTAGAGGAAGAGGTTTACATGAAACCTCCTTTTGGCTACTGTAAACCTGGTGATAATAGAGTTTGTAAACTTATAAAAAGCCTTTATGGCCTTAAACAAGCCTCTAGGCAATGGTTTTCAAAACTTACAAAGTGTCTTATTGATTATGGGTTTAGCCAGTCTCTATCTGATATATCTTTGTTCATCATGATTACAGATTCTTCATTTACAACTTTATTGGTGTATGTAGATGACATTATTGTCAGTGGTAATAACCTTGATCACATCTCTGCCATAAAATCACATCTTGATCAATGTTTTACTATTAAAGATCTGGGCATCTTAAAATACATTCTTGGCCTAAAGTTTGCCCACTCAGCCACTGGCATTAACATGTGCCAAAGAAAGTATGTTCTTGACATATTGACAGACAATGGCTGTCTAGGTTGTAAACCAGCCTCTACACCCATGGACCCCACAACCAAACTTTCTGTTTATACTGAAAATGGTACACTAACAGAACCTATTGCATATAGAAAATTGATTGGTAGGTTGCTGTATTTGACCATCTCAAGGCTTGACATTGCCTATAGTGTACTGACCTTGAGCCAGTTCCTCTCCAAACCCACTGCTCAACATCTAGTGCTGCTCACAGGGTACTTAGGTACCTGAAAGGTATAGTAGGTAAAGGTATTTTATTTTCCAGAAGTTCTGAACTTAAATTACATGCATATTGTGATAGTGAAAAATAAGAATAAAAATATCTCTCTAATAATTTTTCTCTATTTTTATCACTAATATTTATATCCCTCCAATATTTTCTTGGACTGAATATTTTTCTCCCTCTTCCCTTTCTCCTTTCTTCTCTCTTCCTTTTTTCTTTCTTTTTTTTAGTCTTTATGCTGAGTTGAGTCCACCCATATTTATAGATGGAGTGGAACAAGGGGCAGACTTCTCACATGCGTAACAATAATGAAGTGGTTGAGAGGATGAGTTGGAAGATGCCATTAATGAGGTGGTGATGCCATTAATGAGGTGTTTGAGAGGATGAGTTGGAAGATGCCATTAATTGACACTCACATGTGCCGAGTGGTTGTGGAGGTTGGCACAATTAATGAACTAAAATAATTACATCCACCTTTACACTCAAACAATTAATAACAATCCCCCACATGAGTGTAAAATAAATATATATTAAATAGTGTGCTCAATCCTCAAGAGAAGGTAGCTTTTGGCTTTGAACCTTTCTTAGTAAACATCATCGGATGCACTGGAGGACTAGTGGACATAATGCCTTGAACTATTCCTCCATAGTGTACACCTAGACAATGACATTTACACAATAGAGCTTTAACTCCATCTGTTCTATCGTTGTGTCCGTTTTGGCCATGCACATCACAATGGATTCATATGTGTTTACATTTGAAGTGGCCTACACTTCACACTTATATAGATGACCTCCCTATCAAGAGTATCCTGCCATACTCCACCTTTACAAGGTTAGGGATTCATTAAAAGTCCACATGACTTACCCTCACCACAATCAACAGGTCATCTTGCACTTGGAGTGCTCTAGGGAATAGCTTTGGACATTCATATGTTCCAAGTGCTCAACTGAATTTTCATAGCTTAGTTTTCCCTTTGAACCAAGTTCGTGGGATCTCCATTCATCATGATACGGTTACCACTATGATCATTCTTTACATTGTGGATTTCCATTCCCTCTAGCAAACTTCCCAATTGATCTCTATTCAATCCTTTCGTCAAAGGATCAATCAAATTTCCTCAGACTTCACATAATCAATGGAAATAATAACATTTGTGATCAATTGGCGAACGGTATTGTGTCTACGACGAATGTGTCTAGACTTACCGTTATACATGTTGTGTTGCGCCCTACCTATAGCAGCTTGGCTATCACTGTGAATCATCACAGGCGGCAAAGTCTTATCCCAACATGGAATATCGGATAAAAAAATTCTAAGCCACTCGGCTTCTTCACCAGCTTTATCTAAAGCGATGAACTCCGATTCCATCGTTGACCGAGCTATACACGTTTGTTTTGTGGATTTCCACGAAACTGCACCTCCTCCAATACAGAAAACATATCCGCTAGTGGAGCGAGAATCTCTCGAATCTGATATCCAGCTTGTATCATAGTACCCTTCAAGTACGGCTGGGTATCTCGAGTATTTTAGCCCGTATTCAAGGGTATACCTCAAGTACTTAAATACCCTTTTCAAAGCATTCCAGTGCTCATGACTGGGATTGCTCGTAAATCTGCTCAACTTACTCACTGGATAGGCCAAGTCTGGTCGTGTACAATTTGTCAGGTACATCAGACTCCCTATTATCCGTGAATATTCCAACTGAGCCACTGGTTGACCTTTATTGGCTACCAGATTTATGCTGAGATCAAGGGGTGTCTTACACCTAGACTGTGCACCGTCATAGGTATCAAATTTCTTGAGCACTATCTTTACATAATGAGATTGTGACAAGACAATTCCATCTTGGGTTCTGATAATCCTTATTCCAAGAATAACATCAGCCAAACCCATATGTTTCATGTCGAAATTCTCTTCAACATTCTTTTCATATCCATGATCACTTCATGGCTACTTCCCATAATCAACATATCGTTTACATATAGACATACAATGACAAATGTATTTGATGTACTTTTGACATAAACACATTTGTCACATTCGTTGATTTTGAAATCATTTGACAACATCTCACGTCATCAAATTTTAAATGCCATTGTTTCGGAGCTTATTTCAGTTCGTACAAGGATTTGATCAATCTACACACCTTTCTCTTTTGTCCAGGTGCAACAAACCCTTCAGGTTATTCCATGTATATTTCTTCTTCCAATTCAGCATTCAAAATTGCCGTCTTGACATCCATTTGGTGAATCTCAAGATTGTGCAAAGCAGCAATCCAGAGAAGCACTCTTATAGACGCTAAACGCGTAACATGTGCATAGGTATCAAAGAAATCATACCCTTCCTTTTGTTTAAAGCCTTTGACCACCAATCGTGCTTTAAAATTATCAATCGATCCATCAGCTTTATATTTCTTATTTAGGATCCAATTGCATCTTAAAGGATTACAACCATCAGGGAGATCAACCAACTCCCAAGTATGATTTTGCATAATGGACTCGATTTAGCTATTTACAGCTTCTTCCCAGAGTGGTCCATCTGGGCTGGACAGAGCTTCCTTAAGGGAACTCGGTTCATCGTCCAACATATACGTAATAAAACCAGGTCCAAATGTTTTTGCCGTTTTACCCTTTTACTACGTCTCGATTCTTCATCAGTACCATCTAGTCTAACCACTAGTAGTTTCATACGTTCGTTTATTAGAACTAGATTCTGCCCTTTCCTTCAGAGGAAAAATATTCTCAAAGAATATAGCATTCCTCGACTCAATCGTGGTACCAACAGATACCTCTGAATTTTATGATTTATGAACAAAAAATCTATATGATGTACTATTGTACGCATATCCAATAAATACATAATCGACCGTCTTTGGCCCGATTCTCATTTGTTTGGGTTCAGGAACTGAAACTTTAGCCAAACACCCCCACACTTTCAGGTATTTATAAAACGACTTACGATTTTTCCACATTTCATAATGAGTCTCATCTTTCCCTTTAGGTGGTATTTTATTCAGGATATGATTTGCTGTTAAAACAGCTTCCCCCTACATGTTTTGGGGTAATCCTGAATTTATCAACATGGCATTCATCATTTCTTTAACATACGGTTCTTGCGTTCAGCAACACCGTTCGACTGTGGAGAATAAAGGGCCGTCGTTTGATGAATTATGTCATATTTAGAACATATTTGTTCAAAATGAGCTACATACTCCCCATCCCTATCACATCGGATTATTTTAATCCTTTTGCCGAGTTGATTTTCAACTTCGGTCTTATAGATCTTAGACGCTTCCACAGCCTCGTCTTTGCTTCTTAATAAATATAAGTAGCAAAATCTTGTGCAATCATCGATAAAAGTAATAAAATACTTTTTACCCGTGCTTGTTTGCACACTTTTCATATCACATACATCAGTATGGATCAAGCCTAATGGTTCAGTACTCATTTCCACCGAGTGAAAAGGCAACTTAGCCATTTTTGCTTCAATACAAATTTCACATTTCTTATGTGATTTGATTTTAGAATTAGGAATTAATTCTAAATTCATCAACCGTTTAACTGCATTTAGATTTACATGTCCCAATCTAATATGCCATAAATCAGAGCACTCAACGGTATAAACAGAAATAGGCTTTTCATTTTCAACGGTTACACGACTCACGGCCATTACATTCATTTTGAACAAACCCTTGTCGAGATAGCCACGACCAAGGAATGTTCCAAACTTGCTAAGAACAAATTTCTTAGCATCAAATACTAGCCTAAATCCATGTTCAACAAGAAGAGATCCGGAGACCAAATTTTTGCGGATGTCTGGGACATGCAGAACATCCTTAAGCTGCAACTCCTTTCCAAAAGTCAGCTTCAGCACCACAGTGCCCACTCCAGCCACATCAGTCGTGGAGGAGTTTTACATGTGAAGTTTTCGACCCTTAGCAGGAGTGTATTTAGAAAATACCTCCTTATCGGAACACACATGACGAATGGCACCTGTATCGATGTACCACTCCCTTGGGTTATCCACCATATTGGCTTCAAACACCACTGCCGACATATCAAGGTCGGTCAGTTCACCCGGCACAGGGCCGTGTTCAGCAACAAGGGCACTCAGTTGCCCTTTCTTTGGTGCAGCCTTCTTTGGCCTCTTGCAGTCTTTCGCCATATGGTTTGGCTTTCCACAGTTGTAGTAGATACCGGTAAACTTCCAAACCTTGTCTGGCTGCTTCCATTTGTCAAGGGACTTCCTCTTGCTCGAGTTGCTTTGCTCCAGCAAGTTAGCACGAGCCTCCATCATTGGAGTCTTCGTTGATAAATTACGGTTGCCTCCTCAATACGAAGACGAACAACCAGGTCTTCAAGACTCATTTCCTTCCTCTTATGTTTGAGGTAGTTCTTGAAGTCTCTCTAACCTGGTGGCAGCTTTTCAATCACAACCGCAACTTGGAATGACTCGCTCAGAGACATTCCTTCAGCATGGATATCGTGCAAGATGAGTTGGAACTCTTGCACTTGAGATACAACGGTCTTAGTGTCAACCATTATGAAGTCAAAAAATTTGCCGACGACGAATTTCTTCGCTCCGGCATCCTCAGTTTTGTACTTCTTATCCAAAGCAGCCCAATGCTCTTTAGCAGATCCAACCGAGTTGTACACATTGTACAACTCATTACTAAGTCCATTCAGGACATAGTTACGGCAAAGGTAATCACCTTTCCCCCAAGCTTCGTACGCAGCACGTAGTTCAGCATTAGTCTCATTTTTAGCAATGACCGGAGGGTCGTCCTTAAGGTATTTCACCAAACCCAAAGTGGTCTGGTAAAAATGCATCTTCTGTTGCCATCTCTTGAAATCAAGCCGTTGAATTTTTCGGGCTTCTCAGCAGTAGCGACATGAACAGCCGGTACAGGATGAACAACAGGGTTGATCCGCTGCTGAGTGTAGGAACCATCTCCGGTGGATGCCATCAGTTCTGTAGGTCGAGATATTCTTCTTGTGATTGTTAGATCTTTGGTGTCAAAATTACACGGGAATCCTACGAACTGATATATATTTTTCAGTTCTTACGAATAATCTAAAAACATAGAAAATTACAATTGAACTGAAAAATAAATTAAAACTTAAAAAACAAAACGGAAAGATTAAAACTGAGGCAAGTAAAACTCTTTTTGCAAGAAGAATACGCCCCGTGTGGCAGCTAACGGTTCAAGCATAACTTCCCCAAAGATACAACGACAAACGTCTCTAAATCTGTAGCACACCAGATTTACGATCTCCGGCGAACTAGAACGAAGTCGAGTATTGAGCACTTAAAAATAGGAATAAAAATATTTCTCTGATAATTTTTCTCTATTTTTATTACTAATATTTATATCCCTCCATTATTTTCTTGGACTGAATATTTTTTCCCCTCTTCCCTTTCTCCTTTCCTCTCTCTTCCTTTTTCCTTTTTTCTTTTTCGTCTTTCTGCCGAGTTGAGTCCTCCCATATTTATAGATGGAGTGGAGCAAGGGGCAGACTTCTCACATGCTTAGCAATAGTGAAGTGGTTGGGAGGATGAGTTGGAAGATCCCATTAATGAAGTGGTGATGCCATTAATGAGGTGTTTGAGCGGATGAGTTGGAAGATGTCATTAATTGACACTCACATGTGCCGAGTGGTTGTGGAGGTTGGCACAATTAATGAACTAAAATAATTACATCCACTTTTACACTCAAACAATTAATAACACTTATAAGTAAACCAAATTTAAAGATGGTCTGTAGCATTATTAGATAGAAGGAAATACACCGTACAACACCCCGCTTTTCCGTCCTTCCATGAGTGAGAGGTCAATCTTCTTGGCGAATTTCTGTTCGGCCATCAGAAGTCATGATCGAGAAAGATGACTGAATGAGGAAGCAAACTAATTCCGTTTTGATTAAATAAATATATTTAATATTATATAATTTAAATTTAGTTCTTCATAAAAAGTCAAATAAAAAAAGATAAAGTCATATGGGCCGATAATGTTTAACACAGCCAAAAATTTCCTAGTTAAGACATAGAGTCGAACTCTAGTCTCCCACCTTTCATTTCGGATTTTCTATTATTTTATGATTTCACTTTTAATGGCTCCTAATAAGTTTTTGCTAACTCAATATTGGAATATAACACGGCACGTTAAAATCCCACCAATATATAATACGATAAAAACTTTCATCCTAAGAACTACATCTCTTCTTACAACTTACTAGTATTTGATCATGTGCATTTGCACATATATAAAACACGTTTTTGTTTGTATTTATTAATTAGACATGTACTTCTATCATATAAAAAGTATTACTTTTTCTTAAGTTATTTTTATCATTCAAAATTAATTGAGATTTAAATTTTATTTTAACCATGCAACGTATACATTAGTAACATGAACAAAATAATTTATATATTTGTGGCATTAAGAAAATTAACATAAATAAAAAAATTATTGGTGTTTCTGATTTTTAGAAAAAAAAAAAAATGTTCCAATCATATTTTTCTTCCAACAATGCAATCAAATATAGCGGTTACAGCTCTAAATGTGTCAATCAACTTTAAGTTCCAACATTAGCCGTTACACATTTGAATATTTTGCTACCAAATTTATAATTAATTTAGTACCTGATCCAAAAGATAAATAATATATATATATAAATATATATATTATATTAAGGTGTAACAGTTTTAGCAGATTAGTGAGTAATTAATTAAAAAAAATGTAACTCCTTTTGAAGGGAAATGAAAAATATGTTTTATTAAATATTTTATTAAATGCATCAACTAGTAATTATA